>CALNHZ020000391.1:0-51229 GCA_940586395.1 Vitis riparia x Vitis cinerea | reverse complement strand
GCGCGCTTCTCCTATTCGGACTTCCTAAAAGGAGAAGCACACAACACTCACAAACATTACATTCGGACGACCGCCATAGCACACCCGGAAAACCGACATGGCCTATCTAGATATGCTTGTTCGGATCATTGACGGAAGTAAGCAAGTCTTGCACGTCATCCACAGCCTGCCATGGCCCACGTTCCGCCACCTGTAGAGTGAAAGGACAGGAATGAAACGACGGCAAGTCACTTCCCACGATCTCTGACAGTCACGGCGCCTCCCACGATCTCTGTCAGCCGCCCGTAGGGTGATGATGGTCCTGCCACCACCTAGTGGCATCATGACAAGCCAAAATATCTCCCTGCCATTAAAGAGGGAAACAAAGCTTCTGGTACTATATATATGAACCTTCGCACAAAGAAGAAGGTAAGCTTGCTGAACCTAGTAAAAGGCCAACTGATTGATCTCTCTTACCATGGCTGACAAAACCATCGGAGGGTGCGTTCGGACACCCTGTCCGGACGCCTTTTGCAGGGACGATTGAATCAAGAATCTATATTGGTTGAGATCGTGCGTCCTCCCATTTGGCAACCACGTGGATCACCAGGGACGCGAGGCCTCAACATTGGCGCCGTCTGTGGGAATTTTTTTGCTGATTCAATCACCGGCAAAGATGGCCACACCTTCCCGAAGTCATTCATCTGGTAGGGGACAGGAAGATAATTCTGAGTGGCGCCAAGCCATCGAAAGAAGATAGTTAGCAAGCGAGCGACAACTGCAAGCTCTCCTCCAGGAGACGACAAGATTAAGAGAGGAAAACGCAATATTGCGTATCCAGGCATCATCGACGGGGCCTCCCCGTCCTCAGCATTCAAGAGGCCAAGTAGCCAACTCAAGGCCTCACCCAGAGTCGATATACCTTGGAACAGCGGGATCAATCCCTGAAACACGCAATGTTGGGCCACACGGGCCACACACACCCATGTCTCGAGCTCGCCGTGAGGAAAGCTCAGACTCCACTCGTTTCTCATCTAAGAGACAAGGTGACAGAAGATCCCAGTTGTCGGGCGCGATGCGTGCGAGACTGGGCCCCCAGGAGCCTGGCAGGCCAAGGCCACCGATAGCCACCACATGGGGAGTGCACCATGATCCTACGGTCACCCCTATGCCACAAAACGTTCTCCCACACCGTGACCCTTGGTCACCCCTATGGTACAGGACGTTCCCCCGCACCAAGCGGTACGACAAGTGGGAGAAGAAGTCTCTCAAACGAGCCACCCATTGGCTCCATCAGCAAAAGGCTGGATGACATGCTCTCCACGCCTTTTTGCTCTCATATCATTCATTACGAGCCCCCAAGGGGATTCCTCGTACCCAAGTTCTCCGCGTATGATGGGTCCAGCGACCCCTTCGACCATATCATGCATTATCGACAGCTCATGACTCTCGATATAGGCAACGATGCGTTGCTATGCAAAGTATTCCCCGCCAGCTTACAAGGACAGACCCTCTCATGGTTTCATCGCCTACCTCCCAACTCTGTTGATAATTTCAGGGACTTATCGGAAGTCTTCGTGGGGCACAGTACCTATGCTCCGCTCGGCACAAGCAGAACATCAGCACTCTGCAAAACATAAAATGAAGGATAATGAATCCTTGAGGGAATTCGTGAAGCGATTTGGTCAAGCTGTCCTACAAGTGGAGGCTTGCAGCATGGACACTGTCCTACAGATCTTCAAGCGAAGCATCTATCCAGGCACCCCATTTTTTGAGTCACTCGCTAAGAAGCCTCCTACGACGATGGACGACTTGTTTTGACGCGCGAACAAATACTCAATGCTCGAAGATGACGTACGCGCAGCCACCAGCAAGTCTTAGTTGCCGGACAACCATCTAAGAGTAGTATAGAAAGAAGTGCCAAACTTCCGGACAGGTCAAGGCCATCCGATCGAAGGCAGGAAGGGCCAAGTCACCCGGAAATGCCACCTCTCACACCCCTTTCCATAACTTATGAGAAGCTTCTCCCTATGATCCAAGGCATGTCCGATTTCAGGTGGCCTAGACCCCTTGGATCGGACCCAGCCAGAAGGGATCATAGCAAAAAATGCGCCCTACATAAGGAACATGGCCACACAACGGAGACATGCAAGGAGCCTTCAGTATTTGGTAGAAGGTTTATAAAAGCGGGACATTTGAGGCAATACCTCCGCTCAGATGCCGGAGAAGAGATGCCTCCCGAAATCACAACTCCGGAGCCCCCACAGCCCCAGCCGCCCCCAAAGCCATCATAAAACTATATAATGGAGGTTCCATTGGATGAGGAGCATGACTCCAAGCGAAAGAGACAGAAATTGTTGAGGGAAGCATTTAGTGCGTGAACGTATCAATTCCATCCGGCCTGGGATAACGCGGGGGGGGGGGGGGGGGGGGGGGGGGTGGGGCCCTAGCCCCATAGACGGAACAATCATTTTCCCACCAGTAGACCCCACAAGGATATTGCGGCCACACGCGACCCCCTCATTTGTCCCTGAAATGGTAACTTCGACGTTAGACGCATCTTAGTTGACCCAGGCAGCTCAGCTGATCTGATGCAAGCATCGGTAATAAGCCACATGGGACATAGTTTAACTGATCTTGAGAACCCTGGGCGAATCTTGTCCGGGTTCAACGGAGCAACTACCACTTCTTTGGGAGACATTGTGCTGCCAGTCCAAGCTGGCCCAGTCACCTTCAACGTTCAATTTTCGGTGGTATAAGATTTATCACCCTTCAACATTATCTTAGGGCGCACATGGCTGCACCACATGAAAGCCATCCCTTCCACGTACCATCAAATGGTAAGCTTCCTCACAGAGGATGGGCAAATCAACCTGTACGATAGCCAGCTAACCGCTCGCCAATGCTACCAGATAGCAAGAGAAGCAGGGACCAGCCAGGAGGATAAGCCCCTCCCCGAGTCCACCCACGCACTTGATCAATAACAATCACTGTGTCCGACGGACAAAGATCCCCCGGTACGGATCCCTTGCAAACAATCCAAATTTCGGAGGAAGGTACTCACTCTACATATATCAGTTCCCTCTTAACACCGAAAGAGGCCCAGAATATTCAAAACGCCATCCGACAAAACCATGACGTTTTCGCATGGGCGCATTCTGATATGAAGGGAATTCACCCCTCCATCGCCTCTCATAAACTTAACGTCTTGCCAACAAAAAAACCTATCCGGCAGAGGGTTAGACGTTTCCACCCGGACAGGCAAAGAGTCATCCGAGATGAGATTGACAAGTTGTTGGAAGCCGGATTCATCAAAGAAGTAGAGTATCCGGACTGGTTGGCAAATGTAGTAGTGGTACCCAAAAAGGAAGGCAAATGGCGGGTGTGCGTCGACTACACCAACCTCAATAATGCATGTCCAAAAGACAGTTTCCCTTTGCCACGAATAGATCAAATTGTGGATTCCACTGCTGGGCAAGGGATGTTCTCCTTCCTGGACGCCTTCTCCGGATACCACCAAATCCCCATGGCCCCAGCTGACGAGAAAAAAAAACAGCCTTCATAACACCACACGACCTCTATTACTACAAAGTCATACCATTCGGGCTCAAAAACGCTAGCGCCACTTATCAGAGATTGATGACAAAGATATTCAAACCTCTAGTCGGCCGCACAGTAGAAGTATATATTGACGATATCGTGGTTAAAAGCAAAACCCGAGAGGAGCATGTTCGCCACTTACAAGAAGTTTTTCACCTCTTGAGAAAATATGGCATGAAGTTGAATCCTTCTAAATGCGCCTTTGGGCGTAAGTGCTGGCAAATTCCTGGGGTTTATGGTCAGCCAAAGGGGGATAGAGGTTAGTCCAGATCAAGTCAAGGCAGTCATGGAAACACCACCCCCTAGAAGCAAGAAGGAATTGCAGCGCCTCACAGGCAAGCTTGTCGCGCTAGGGCACTTTATAGCCCGCTTCACCGATGAACTACAACCCTTCTTCTTGGCAATCCGCAAAGCGGAAGCAAGCGGATGGACGAACAACTGTCAAAATGCTTTCGAAAAAATTAAGCGTTGCCTCATGCAACCACCCATTCTAAGCAGCCCCCTCCCTAGAGAAAAATTGTTTATGTACCTGGCTGTGTGAGAGTGGGCAATTAGCGCTGTTCTATTCGCTGCCCATCGCCCAAAGAACAGAAACCTATCTACTACTTCAGCAAGTGTTAGCAGACGTAGAAACCAGATATTCAAAGATGGAACTAACGGCCTTAGCTCTTCGGAGTGCCGCCCAGAAACTCCGTCCCTACTTCCAAGCCCACCCGGTGGTCGTGCTAACTAACCAACCCCTTCGCAATATCCTGCACAAGCCAGACCTAACCGGGAGAATGCTTCAATGGGCCATAGAATTGAGCGAATTTGGAATCGAGTTCCAACCCAGATTGTCCATAAAAGGCCAAGTAATGGCTGACTTCGTGCTGGAATACTCCCGAAGGCCCACCCAACACAAGGAACCAAGCGAAGAAGAATGGTGGACTTTGCGAGTCGATGGAGCCTCCCGATCGTCAGGGTCCGGGTTAGGGCTCCTGCTGCAATCCCCAACCGGAGAACATCTGGAGTAAGCCATCCGGCTAGGATTCCCCGCCTCTAACAATGAAGCAGAATATGAGGCCATCATATCCGGAATGGACCTCGCCCTAGCTCTATCCGTCTCCAAACTCCGGATCCATAGTGATTCCCAACTAGTGGTAAGACACGTCCAGAAGGAATACGAAGCTAAGGATGCGCACATGGCACGATATCTGGCTAAAGTAAGGGACACCTTACAACGATTCACCGAGTGGACGATCGAAAAAATTAGGCGAACTGAAAATGGGTGCGCCGATGCCTTGGCAGGCATAGCTGCCTCCCTTCCCATCAAAGAAGCCATATTGTTACCTATATATGTGCAAGCCAACCCTTCCATCACGGAAGTCTCCACTTGCAATACCATTGAGGTAAGTCAAGCAGACAGCCAAGAATGGACAAACGACATTATAGAGCACCTCCGGACAGGTACCCTGCCCGAAGACCCCAAACAGGCACACAAGGTCCGGGTACAAGCCGCCTGTTTCACCATGGTTGGGGGGCACTTATACAAACGGTCTTTCACAGGCTCCTACCTTCGGTGCCTAAACCATTCAGAGGTCCTGTATGTATTAGCTGAATTACACGAGGGAGTATGTGGAAATGACGCTGGAGGACGATCTCTGGCGCATAGGGCCCATTCGCAAGGATATTAATGGCCCACAATGAAGAAGGATGCAGCAGCCTATTGTAAAAAAACTGTGACAACTGTCAAAGGCATGCCCCCATTCCACATATGCCACTCAGAGGCATATGAAACAATTTCAGGCCCTTGGCCCCTTCGCGCTATGTGGGGTAGGACCCCTTTACGTGGACCCCTCCCAGACCGCACCCGCCCAGAAGAAATTTCCTGCTAGTCGCCACGGATTACTTCGTAAATGAGTGGAAGCTGAAGCACTATGCTAGCATCAAAGACAAGGATTTCACCAAATTAGTATGGAAAAAAATCATTTGCCGATTCGGAATCCCCCAAACCATCATAGCCGACAACGGTCCACAGTTTGATAGTATCGCGTTCCGGAATTTCTGTTCGAACTAACATCCGGAATTCGTACTCCACCACCGCGTTATCCTCAAAGTACTGGGCAAGCGGAGGCCACAAACAAAACACTAATTCACTGCCTTGAAGAAAAGGCTCGAGCAAGCCAAAGAGAAAATGGGTGGAGGAGCTACCCGGCGTCCTATGGGCTTACTAAACCACACCCCGGACGTCCAACATGAAACACTCCCTTTGCCCTCACATTATCGGTATGGACTCAATCATTCCTACTGAAATAGGCCTAACCACTATCCAGACCGAGGTAGGAAGGCAGGATGATGCAAATACAGAGTTAGGAAGAAACTTGACTAGGCAGACGAAGTAAGAGAAACTGCATCCATCCGGATGGCAGACTATCAGCAAAGGACATCAGCTCATTATAATCGCAAAGTAAGGCCCAGAAGCTTCAAAAATGGTACGCTGGTCCTTAGAAAAGTTTCGAAAATACTGCCGATATAGGAGCAGGAAAGTTTCAAGCCAACTGGGAGGCCCCTATATAGTATCTAAGGCAAAGATGAAAGTGAGCTTATCATCTACAAAAGCTAGACGGAACCCCACTACTCAGACCATGGAATGTATCTAATCTAAGGCAGTATTACCAATGAAAGAAGAGACAAAAAGTAGAAACGCAGTTTGAATAAGTATATTTTATGATACTTGTGAAAAATGTCATACAAAGAGGTCTCCGGACTACAAGATACAGAGAGAACAAAGCAGGGAAAAACTATTACAAAAAGAAAAACCCTCATGAGCAGGCTTACCGCCCAGCTTCTCCTCTTCACCCGGGGGAATTGAAGGGACGTCCCGCTTGATGCCATGTTTCTTCATACAGCATCGATAGCCGAAGAAGTACATTTCATTAACTTGCTTCTGGTAATCCGCTTCAAGTTCCTCCCTTTCTGTAGCAAACTCACACCCTCCAGCTCTTCTTTTTGCGCTGATAAAACGCAACTGCAAATCTTCTCTCTGTTTTTTCTCAATGGACACCTCTGTCCGGAGTTGCCTCACTTCCCCCCTTAGATGAGCTATCTCGTCTTCCACCTCAAGCAGCGGCATCCATAGATTCCTCCCGACTCTTTGCCTCAGCAAGCTCTTCCTGGGAGAGCCTCGTTGTCTTCTCAAGCAGCAGATAAGCTGGCCTCGGCCTGCTCTAGTCTCAAGCACAGCTTCTCTTCATCATTGTTGCGCTGGGAGACTAAGGCCTTTGTATAGTCAGCAGTTCGCAGCAAGTCAGAAAAAAGATCACATTGTCGAGACATGCCGCGAATGCCACTCACCAGCTGCAGACAAAAAACACAAACAAGAAGAGCAAAGTTTACAAACCATGCAACAAACACATCAGTATGGTGAGAGAAAAATCAAACAAAGAGACTATACCATTTCCACGCGCTTCGAACTCTGGGCTGAAGGCATAGCAACATTTGAGCCGGATGGAATCCGTTTCAGCTTCTCTTCATCTCCACATAGCTGAGAGGGCTAGCGAAGATGCAAACTGCATCAATCAACAGGATTTCCCCTAGCGAGGCATTGGAGAGTGACTCCTCCTCCGAGTCCACGACCCCATTATCTGTCCGGCTGGGTCTCTCTCCGGGTAACCCCATCCAGGACCAGCACTGGGGTGGCTGGGTTCTCTTCTGCCATCTCCGTCTTATTGCCCTCCGGGTGACCCTCCTGGGCGGACGAGCAGCTGACTTCGATGGTTTCCAAGAACCGATCCTGAAGCCGCCCAAAGAGGCCAGACTTCAAATCACGCGCCGGACGCGACCTCCTTATGACTGCTCCCTTCACCGGTACAAGGGCATGAGGGCTTGGCTCGCAAGGAGGCAACCCTGCTGTCTGCCCTCATTTCTTCTGTTGGGGTGCCAAAAGGGGCAAAGTTGCAGCACAAGAGGCCCCCACTGCATCCGCATCCGGATGGGAGAGCCGGGTTGATTTATGAAGTCGCTTCTTCAACCAGAAGGACCAGGCGTCTGGCTGTTGAAGTCCCCGAGTGGTTCAGACCCGCGAGGCGTCCGGAGCCGCTTGAAATAGAGGGCGGGAGGGGGTTTTCTAGCTCTCTTATTGTTAAATCTTTACAAAGTGACTGGGGGTGGTACAACTCCTTCGGGGGAGTTGGGACTTTTATTTCTTTCCTTTATTAAGGATCAACTTCCTCTTCTTTTGCGCTGGAGCACCAGCAGGTGGAGAAGCCACGGACCGTTTGCCACCCGGAGCCTTTCGCAAAAGCCCTTCTTGTCTTTTCTTCTCCCGATTATTGAGATGGGCCTTGCATGACCGGGTGTCTGCCTTCCGCGCCGCAGCGTAGAGTGGAAGGTCTTTAAGAACAAAATGTTCTCCGATCACCACCTCTTTGGGCAGTCGCCTCGGGAGAATGTTCAGCACGTACTGCTAGGGCTCCTGGGCGACCGAGTGGAGATTCCGCGCGGACAGAAGCGTTTCACAACTCCGCTCGGCCGTCGCAATCTCAAACAGCCTGTTCAAACGATCGAACGAGGCCTTCTCCACCCATTCCACTAGTTTCCCCCTTTTATCCTAGCCTGCACCCAAGAAAGCAAAGTATGTCAGCCACCTAACAATGCTGACCTAAACTCACAAACCGCGGAAAGATAGGAGGTAATTCAGTTATACATGGGACCTTCAGCGACTGGTTGGGGGCGAACGACCTATCCGGATGCGCCGCCAAACCCGCCCACACGCCCTTGACCAACACATGTCCCTTAGAGGCCCCCTTGGTCGAATCCGGCAGGCCGGTCACCAACTGCAGGGACGGGAGGCAAGCGACAAAACTAAAAATGTCATTCTTTGCCTTCTTGATTGCATAAATAAAAGAACTTCCAGCAATGACAGGTCCAGATCAAACAGCATGCTCAGAATGCTGCACCCCATCAGCACCCGAATCATGTGGTGGATGAATATACACCGGAGGAATCTGAGTGAAGTGCAGAAATTCCTTGACCAAGACGGGAGAGGGAACCGGAGCCCAGCATTGAAATGCTCCTTGGTGAAAAAGATGGCGTTATCATCCGGTTTCTCAGTCAAAATGCCCTCTCCATCCAAAAGTTCAACAGACACACTGTTAGGAATACAAAAGCGCTCACGAAACTCCTTTACCGCTAAGCTTATCCACAGATTTCTCAGTATGAGCATCGCCGGACGAACCAGATGAGGTAGCTTCCTTGTTTGAAGACATTTTTCAGCTTAGGGATGAACAGAATCTGCATGGAAGAATTCCAACAGTCAAAAACAGTAAGCCAACCTCACAAACCTTAAACCCTACCCCAAAGAAGATTCAATACCCCACAAAAAGTGCAGGGGAGCAATAGAAACCTTAAACACACCCAAAACACAAACAAGAACCCCCCAAAAACCCTAGCAACCAATATCAAACTCAGTCGCAACCAACTTGCCCAAAGCAAGCCAAAAACAACCAACAAAACAAAACACAAGAAACAAGCAAAGCGAACGTATCGGGCGGAAACTGGAAAAATGGGGTTGAAAAACCACAAATGCAGTCACCGTCACGACGCGAAGTATTGCCGGCAGAAAACCCTAGAAGCTTCACTCAAAAATGAAGGTACGGAGAAGGTACAAGAAGCAATAACAGAAAAAACGCAATAGGAAAAATGCAAGAGGAGGGCACAGTCTGCTATTTATAGGGAGACAGCCCCTCGGTATCCCAAACGCTCAGCTACGCTATCATTGAAACGACATACTGCCTAGGAATACCCAGAGACGACGGCTCATCATAAATGATTTTTTGTATCTTCACCCTCGCTCGCCACATGGTCCAATGAGCGCAAAAAGCAACACTAGTTTCAAAAGGCAATTATTTTTTAACCCGCCCATTTTTGCTCAAGCAAAATTGACAAGTTAAAAAGGGGGGCATTGTAGGGACCCATCCCCCTGATGACACGTGGCACACATCCCCTGATGACACATGGCACGCAATCTTATCCGGATTATCCTCACCCGGATTTTCCTAAGAGTACACATGGCGCGCTTCTCCTATCCGGACTTCCTAAAAGGAGAAGCACACAACACTCACAAACATTACATCCGGACGACCGCCATAGCACACCCGAAAAATCGACATGGCCTATCCAGATATGCTTGTCCGGATCATTGATGGAAGTAAGCAAGTCTCGCACGTCATCACAACAGCCTGCCATGGCCCACGTTCCGCCACCTGCAGAGTGAAATGACAGGAATGAAGTGACGGCAAGTCACTTCCCACGATCTCTGATAGTCACGGCGCCTCCCACGATCTCTGTCAGCCGCCCGTAGGGTGAGGATGGTCCTGCCACCACCTAGTGGCATCATGACAAGCCAAAATATCTCCCTACCATTAAAGAGGGAAACAAAGCTTCTGGTACTATATATATGAACCTTCGCACAAAGAAGAAGGTAAGCTTGCTGAACCTAGTAAAAGGCCAACTGATTGATCTCTCTTACCATGGCTGACAAAACCATCGGAGGGTGCGTCCGGACACCCTGTCCGGACTCCTTTTGCAGGGACGATTGAATCAAGAATCTATATTGGTTGAGATCGTGCGTCCTCCCATTTGGCAACCACGTGGATCACCAAGGACGCGAGGCCTCAACACTACTAGCATGAAACTTTATTTTATATGATACTAGGGTTGGGATCTGAACGTAGGGAACTCTCTATTACAAGCATAGATAAAAGAGCAATTAGAATATAATTAAATAAATGATAAATCCAAATTTCTAATTATATCATGTAATGCTTTGTAGGATGATATCCTAACAATCTTTCATTAGCCCTCAAAACATAATGCTATAAAAGTAAATTAGGTGCATATCTGACACCTATGTTGTCCCGTTACAATCAAAGACTTTTCCTATAAGTGTTTTAGTATAAGAATCTATTAGGTTCTTTACAAAAAGTATCTTCTCAATTGGCATATCACCTTTTTGTACTATTTATGAATTAGGTGGTACTTCCTTTCAATATGTTTACTCTTCTAGTATTTTCTTGGTTTTTTTATATATATATAACATAATCTATTTCACATGCATATAGATATATATCTATTTTGATGATAAAGATGTAATACCATGAACAAAATCATACTTATGGTTCAATCAAAAGTGGTTGATGCATAAATCAATTCAATATATTTCATGAATCGAGAAAGTCATTCACTTTATATATTAGCCATAAACATACATTGTATATAACATATCGAAAATTGATAAAATAAACTTTTATTATCAAAAACTTCATTATAGTAACATCAAAAGTATACATGTCACTTAATCAACATATGTTAGTGGTAGTGGTATTATATGCTCACCAATGAAACTCTTAAGTAATAATTTAATTATGCAAATCAAATCCTAATTTTGTTTGAATCAAAATAGTCAAGGATTTTAGAATAAAATGATTTTCACAATTCCATTATTTTAAAAAGACATACTTTTAATCCATATAGAAGTCTTGAAGAGATCAAACAATAAGCAAAGTAGAAACCGTGTTGTTCTCCTAACCCTTTTACTCTTAGGTTTTTTCTTATGTGTATTTGATCAAATAGAACATTTATTTTATAGGGTGAAGAGAAGATCAGATAAAGCGTACGCTTTCCATTAAAGTACCTTTAATTTAGGAAATTAACTTCTGGTAGTTTTATTATTTATTAGACCATAATTTTTAATTTGATATTTAAATGAATATCACATAATAATATACACTAGGCCACATGAAATTCTTACATGGCTTGCATGAGCCTCAAAAGAGCCTTTCATTCTTCACATAAATTTCGTGTATAATCACAACAACAGAATCGTCTCTCCGTCCTGTATAATCACGCGCCGCTCCCCCTTGGGCAATGCCGACAGCGGCACCACTGGCACCCAGTTCTCGCCATTCCCCTCAGCCGACGGCTCCTCCGCCACCGACACTTCCGTCACCTTGCAAGTAAGTCTCCGGCTAGAGAGTCCCAGTATTAAGGCAGCAGAGCGTCATTCCGGGGCAGCGGCGGAGGGAGGTGGTGCAACAGGGGTTTCCGGCGACGGAGGGGGAAGGAGAGAGAGAGAGGAGATGAGGCGTGAGCTTGGTGGCAACGACGGTGGCCATGGAGAAGTGGGAGGTGAGAGAGAGAGAGGAGGTGAGGGGGTGGAGTGAGAGGTGTGGGTGGAAAGTGGGGCAGAGAAAGAGAAGGGCTTTGCATGGCCACAAGAATTGGATAAAGCCTTTTGGTTGGTTCACATTTTATACCATGATTTTTTGTTAAGACCCTTAGGCTTCACACACTGAACGTTTTGCAAATGGGGATTAGATACAAAGCCATAGGACCCGAGAGCACGCGTGGTACAAGGTTGAAGATACTAAATTTTTCCTAGGACAGTGAGCAAGATGGAAGTAAGGGGAAGAGAATGATTATTTGCCAAATATACCTCTTTACTTAAAATTATGTCATGAAATATACAAGGGAGAGCTTAGGTTTTGTTACCAGTTACCAAAGGGGGCTTCGATAGAGGAGGACTTATTCTATCTTTCCTTCATTAACCTTCTCAAAGCAATAAATTACTTCCATTTGTAATAATTAGAACCAGATCCGTTATTGGATCGAAAAAGTTATCGATTTGTGGTTTATTGATTGGATCGATGGTTGAACCATGATAGAATCAATGAAGTAATAATTATATAATTTATATATTATATAAAATAAAAAAATAATTATAAAAAATATAGAATATATAATTAAAATTTTTAAATAATATTTCAATTTTCTATTAGATATATCAAATTAAATTAAAAAGATAAATGTAAATATATTAATATTTGAAACCTTATTAAATAGAATATGTATAATATTTAAATATATATAAAGTATTTAAGATGAAAATAAAATCATAGTATTTAATTTTATCTCCTTGACGTTGTATTTTATTACTTTAAAATTATTATATTAATTATTTACATTATTTTTATAATTATTATTATACAAATAGACATGAATGTAAATATTTACATGAAAATAATTTGAAAAAAAAACCATTAATCTTTCTATATATTTAGTTTTACAGAACTATTGTACATGGATGGCATATAGCTCAATGGCCTCGCCCTTGATTTTGAAGCTGACCTCAAATCCACTTGCAGCATGCACAACTTTTTTTCCTTACCACCTGGAATCAATCCCACATCGGATTGGGTTGGGCTTTGGCTCGTTTAAACCCTCTTGGGCTCAACCGGTTTGGGCTTTTAATGGATGATTGGCTGTAGCGCCTATTGGGCTTCTACAACAAGTGGAAGTTTGGCCCAGTTTTGGGCTTGACTGCTTCTTAGGAAGTCGAACGGTCCGTCCGGTTCAATGATCCAACCATGGCTCAAGCGGTTTAACACCAATTTAATATGAAATAGTTCCCTGGTGCAAACCAAACCGGCTTGACCAGTTCAACACCGGTTTAATATTAAAATGGTTCCCTAGGGTAAACTGGATTTGAGAGATGGCCGATAACGGTTTAGTCCGGTTTTCAAAACATTGGCTGCGAGTATCTTTTACATCATTACTAACAAAATGAAGATAAATGAGTTATGGATTACCTTAGAATTCATCAAAATGAAACTACAAAATATGGTATAAAAATCAACCAAAGAAATTACAATTCTTACGAAGTAACCATGAACTGTTAACAACTTTATCATATTCAGCCAAAAGAACCCATCCCCCCAAAAAAATTATCATGATCCTTTTCGTTCTAACATTAGAAGAGAACATATGCCCTTAAGGGTATATGTTCAGTATATGAGAATAAGAATGAAAATAGGAATTTGAACAGAGATATATCACATTAGCATGTGGGAAAGAATAACCAAAATCTGTCAAGAGTGAGTTTGCTAAACAAGTCAACATGTATCAAGGCAAATTTAAAGCAAAAACCAGCAACAACCACCCAGCATGTATCAAACTTCAAAAGCTTGTCAGCAACACCACTACTACACAACCCGAAAACTCTAATGGTTATGATGTTTCAAAAATATTAGAAGCAAAGGAACAAAGTCAGTTTCAAGATAAGAAACAAAGGAAGCACACAGCTCACCAATAGTTGATATCGGAAGATTTGGGTGCATATCAAGCATTTGTCTGCCCGGTTGCCAAGGGATGCTCTGATAATGGCTGCATTGCAAGCGTTGCTCTAGCTACATCTCTGATTCAGAGTGATCCTTACAGTAGGGGTGCAGTGGGTTCCCCCTCATCAGCAGAATAGTAATCAGAGTTCAATATTAGAGCACTCGCTTGCACTAGGTCCCTCCTCATGGATTTCTTGAAGGACAACAGATGACTCATTAGGAGGAGTGAAGATAGAGTAATTCATCTCTTCATTAACATACACTATACCAATTCCACATTCCTTAATTACATTAAGGCCCATCAAGGTGGTTATTTTGAATGAAGCTTTGATGTGAGTGACTTGACAACAATTGATGAAGCGGGGAAGCGGTACACAAACCAGCCACAAGTGATGTGACGCCTATTAATGTCTTAGTAAAGAGATCCATTAGGTTCTTTGTGGAAGGTATCTTCTCGACCACCATATCACCATTTTGTACTATTTATGAATTAGGTAGTACTTCCTCTCGTTGGGTTTACCCTTCTAGTATTTTCTTGGTTCTTTATATATAGTACATATATCGTTAAAACATTACTATCAAAGATACAAAATTCACTATTGACATAAATATATATAACATAATCTATTTCACTTACATATAGATATCTATTGATGATAAAGATGCAACAACATGAACAAAATCATATTTATGGTTCAATAAAAAATGGTTGATGTATAAATCAATTCAGTAAATTTCATGAATTAAGAAAGTCATTCACTTTATATATTAGCCATAAACATACATTATATATAATATATCGAAAATTGATAAAGTCAAACTTTGATTATCATAAACTTCATCACAATAACATCAAAAGTATACATGGATAGACCTCAAAATTTGTCTCATATTTATTTTTATATTGATTTTGAGCTCCATTTTATCTTTACATTCTAAATTTGATTACATCTATTTTTTTTTTGTCCATAGACACTATTTAATTCTTAGTTTTATTATTTTATAGAACATTTTATTATTATTATTATTATTATATTTTACATTTTTTCTTTTTCATTTTCTTCTTTTCTCTATTTTATTTTATTTTCTTTTTTTCTCTCTTTTCTCTCTTTCCACCTACCCCCACTTTCTCCCATACCCCCCACATCACGGAGACAACCCACTTTTAGAGATTGTACATGCCCTTCCCCATTTTTTTTTCTTTCTTTTTTTCCTTCTTCTTTTCTTCTTTCTTTCTCTCTCACCACACTCACTCAACCTTCACTGTGGACAACACGGCCGGCCAATCGTCATTGGCAAGCCACTGTCGGTCAACCATCTCCTTTTCCCCTTTCTCATTTTCCCCTTCCCTCCCTTTCTCACCTCACCCATTTGCCTATTTTATTATTATTTTTTCCTTTTTTTCCTTTTTTTTCTCTCCTCAATTCCACTGCCATTTTTTTTCTCTCCTATTCATTCTTGGTCTCCAAAAAAATGTGTAAGTTTATTTTATGCATTATTTTATTTTATTTGTGAGATTTGAATTGGTGAATTAATATGGAATGTGAGCTTTGATGAATTAATACAAAATTTGGGTTCATTTGTTGTTAATGAAATTTATTGGATGGATTTATAATTGATATGGATTTTGTTCATTTAAATTATTTGATTTGTCATGAGATAATTGTGGTATATTTTGGGTGTTATTTCAAGTTTGCATATTAAATTGAGTTGATTTTGATTGTGGATTTAGGTTTACATATTAAATTGGGTTAATTTCTTTTGGATTATGGGATATTAAATTTAGGCCTAATGGAATTTGTTTTAATTATCAAATTTTAAGTTTGGTTAATTGTGCTTGTATTTTAGTTATTAATTTGGAGATCTTGGACTAAGGCCTATAACATGTGGGTTATTTTTGTTGGGTTTTATTTACTAATTTGGGCCCTTTTTTAATTAGTAAAATTTATTTGACTAATTTGAAGTTTGAATTTAAGTTTAAATATTTATTTTGGACTTTGTACATTTCTAGATATTTACATTTGGTTTAATTTTGTTTTGAATGGGCTCATTCCATTGAATATAGATCAATGACAAGTGGAAAATCGAATTTCATGGAAGGAAAGAAAGCTCAGGAAAGCTATAAATGAAACATTGAACTTGTTGTAGGCTTGTTGGGATATACGTTTTATTTTCCACTTCCATTTAGTTTTATTTTTATTGATTCCTGTAAATATTTTTATGTATATATTTATTGGGTGTGAACAAAATTGAACAATAACTTAGAAATTTTGTTTTAATAAAAATAAAGGTTTAGAAAATATTTTTTTTTTATAAAATAAAGTTTTCTTGATAAAAATTCATAAAAATGCTTTCAGAAAAATCCAAAAAAATTTGTTTTTAAGAAAATTCGAAAAATTGTTTTTAATAATAATTATCTTAAAATTTATGTTTAAAAAAATTGTTCAGAAAACTAGCTTTTAAATAAAATTTCTCAAAAGATTATTTTTTTAATAAAATTGTCCTAAAAAAAATATTTTTTTAAATAAATTCTATTTCCTTAATTAGAATGAGATTAAAAGTAATTTTTGTAAATGAAAGGTCTTAAAATAACCTTTTAATGAGAATCGGAGGGGAGTCATTTTTGCAAATTCAAGTTGCAAAAACCATTTTCTTAATAAATTGGATCGAAAATATTTTTGTAAATAAAGCTTGTAAAGAAATGAATTCCTTTGTAAATAGAAATTAAATTGAAGGACTTTTTAAATAAAGTTGTAACTTTTTCTAGTAACAAGAAGTAAAAATAATTTTTATTGTCAAATTGAAATTTTGTATTAAATTCTTTTGATAAAATAAGTGTAAATAACTTTTTTGAAAATTGAATACAAATGAAATTGAATCAAATCACTTGTTAAAAATAAATTGAAACTTTTTTTTTGTAAATAAACAAATTAAAATTATTAATTCAAAATTGTTTTTAATAAAATCCTTTGAAATTTCTTGAAAACTAATTTTTGAAATATTTTTTTAATTAATTAGTTCAATAAATCATTTTTCATAATTCTCATATCATTTATCTTGTGCATTTTTGTAATTTGATTTTATCATTATTTTTGTGTATTTTGATTTGTGCCTTTAATTTCGGTATCTATAATTAATTAATTAATTATCACAATTCCTTTGATTCATTTAGTAGAGATCGTAGGTATATGGGTTCAGAGGAGTGTTATGGCTTATAAGTGTACCTTCTCTATAGGTAACCTGACCCTCATATCTAAACTCAATTTTTGTAGATTTGTCTTTCCCAAATAAGAAGTCACACATGGTTTTCTTTCTTATTTTGTTTTCATTTAAAAAACAACTAAAATAAGTGGCGACTCCAAGTCTTTTTCAAAAAATAAAATTTTCACTAAATAAAAAATGAGTCTCGTCGTTCGAGTGAGAACGCACGTGAAAAATGCGAGTCCACAACACGTTACTTAATCATCAACATATGTCAATGGTATTATATGCTCACCAATTAAACTCTAAAGTAGTGATTTAATTATGCAAATCAAACCCTAATTTTGCATAAATCATAATAGCTAAGGATTTTAGAACACTATGATTTTTCACAATTCCATTATTGAGAAAAGATATACTTTTAATTTGTAGAGAATTCTTGAAGAGACCAAACAATAAACATAGTAGAAATCGTGTTGTCCTCTCTTAGCCCTTTTACCCTTAGGTTTTCTCTCATATATATTATTGATGGAATATAACATTTATTTTATAAGGTGAAGAGAAGATCAATTTCCTTATAGAATAAGGAGTACATTTTCCATCAAAGTGCCTTTAATTTAGGAAACTAACTTCTTGAAAACTAACGAATAGGATTTTAACGTTATTATTTATTCGACCATAATGTTTAATTTGATATTTAAATGTTATACAATGAGGCAACAACAATTGTAGAAGTTAGAAAATGATTTTTTGAAGTTTAGTTAATTGACTCAACAACAACATGACATATGACTTCTCATAGAAAAGGGTTTCACCAATATGAACCTATCCCATGAGGATTAGTGTACATGGGTAATGATCATGCTTTGGAGATTGTTGGCATTGGCTTCATCAAAGTAAAGATGAATGATGGTGTGAGTCACATTATTCTAGAGATATGACATGTAAAAGGCTTAAAGAAAAATCTGCTATCAATGAGACAACTAGATGACATTGGATATGAATTCCATGCTAAAAAGGAAATCATTAAGTGTGGACCCCGCATTTCGGCTCATGCGTTTCCCACTCGATGGTGAGCTCGATTTTTATTTGAAAAATTGATTTTTATTGATTAAGAAAACTGACTTGGAGTCGCCACTTATTTTTGTTTTATTTTTAAAAGGGTAAACAAAATAAGAAAGAAAAACCCTAAGGCTATGTTTGGTTCCCGGAAAATTTGAGGGAAAATGCGAGGGAAAGAAAATACAAAGGAAAAGTAGAAGGAAAGAAAAAGTGAAGGAAAATAAAAAAATAGACTAAAAGTTGATAAATTATTTTTTTTGTTACTTCAAACTCATTTTATTTATTTTAACTCATCAATATAAAGATTAAATAATTTAAAAATACATAAGTTTTTAATTAGTTTTAATTATATTTAATTTTCTTTGATATTTTTCATAGCACAACCAAACATGAGAAAATCATTTTCCTTAGCATTTTTTTTCTTTCCTTTGTACTTTCCGGGAACCAAACATAGCCTAAGTGTGACTCCTGGTTTTGGAAAAGGTGGTCTACGAAAAACCGGATCAGGTTCGGGGGTCAGGTTACTTATCGGGAAGGTACGGTACAGACCGTAGCACCCCTCTAAGTCCCTAAAGTCGGGTCTCTACTAATAAAATGAAACAGTCATGGCAATTGATGAGGGAATCAATGAATACTCAGAGTGATCATGCACATGCGAGAATCTAAACATGCATACAGAAAATGGCCCGAGCGGGTGTGGATGCGTACCTGGGCAGTGGTCCATAAAGCGCTATCAAGAAGTGAGGTTAGCGCACAATTAAGGAATAACTTCGAGCATGTCATAGAGCAGAATAAATCAATCATGTATCATAATCAAATCGATCTATCTGTCAATCAATCGGTCAATCACATATGTGGGGCCCCCACCAAAACCCGTTTATTTTGCATGAATTAATATCACTGATTCTATTATTCCAGAATTATGAAAAGTTCATTCATGCTTGTTAAAGTCAAGAGGAGCAGAAGATTGTTTGAAAGCCAGAGCGGAATTAAAACTATTCGGGAGAAAATTAGATTTTTGAAATTTATTTGGAAATTAGAGTCTCGAAAATTATTTAAAGATTGGAGTCTTGAAAATTAAATTTAAGAATTGGAATTTCAGATATTAAATTTGAAAGAAATTAGAATTTTGGAAATCGGAAATTAGGTTCAGAAATTGGAATTTTGAAGAATTGTTTAAAATGGAATTTCAAAATAAATAACTAAAATAATAATAATTAAATAGATTAATGAGAATATTGGAACTTTTCAGAAATAGAAATTTAATTCGGAAGTCAGAAATTTTAATGAATTGTTTAAAATGAAATTTTAGAATAAGTAAATAAAATAATTAAATAGATTAATGTGAACATTGGAACTTTTCAGAAATAGAAATTTAATTCGGAAGTCGGAAATTTTAATGAATTGTTTAAAATGGAATTTTAGAATAAAGAAATAAAATAATAATAATAATTAAATAAATTAATGTGAATATTGGAATTTTTAGAAATAGAAATTTAATTCGGAAGTCAGAAATTTTAATGAATTGTTTAAAGTGGAATTTTAGAATAAATAAATAGAATAAAATAATTAAATAGATTAATGTGAATATTGGAACTTTTCAGAAATAGAAATTTAATTCGGAAGCCGGAAATTTTAATGAATTGTTTAAAATGGAATTTTAGAATAAATAAATAGAATAAAATAATTAAATAGATTAATGGTGAATATTGGAATTTTTCAGAAATAGAAATTTAATTCGGAAGTCGGAAATTTTAATGAATTGTTTAAAATGGAATTTTAGAATAAATAAATAAAATAATAATAATAATTAAATAAATTAATGTGAATATTCGAATTTTCAGAAATAGAAATTTAATTTGGAAATCAGAGGTTTTGAAGAATTTGATTTAAAACGGGGTTTTGAAATAAATAAATAAAATGTTAATGATTAAATAAAGTAATGGGAATATGGGAACTTTCGGGATTAGGAATTTAACTTGGAAATCAGGAGTTTTGAAATAAATAAAATGCTGATGATTAAATAAATTAGTGGGAATATGGGAATTTTCGGGATTAGGAATTTAATTCGGAAATCAGAAGTTTTAAAGAATTTGACTTAAAATAGAGTTTTGAAATAAATAAATAAAATGCTGATGATTAAATAAATTAGTGGGAATATGGGAATTTTCGGGATTAGGAATTTAATTCGGAAATCAGAAGTTTTAAAGAATTTGACTTAAGATAGAGTTTTGAAATAAATAAATAAAATGCTGATGATTAAATAAATTAGTGGGAATATGGGAATTTTCGGGATTAGGAATTT
This sequence comes from Vitis riparia x Vitis cinerea, assembly GCA_940586395.1. Lineage (NCBI taxonomy): Eukaryota > Viridiplantae > Streptophyta > Magnoliopsida > Vitales > Vitaceae > Vitis > Vitis riparia x Vitis cinerea. The sequence continues at coordinate 30,928 of CALNHZ020000391.1, read as the reverse complement.
AATTCGGAAATCAGAAGTTTTAAAGAATTGATTAGAAATGGAGTTTTAAAATAAATGAATGAAGTATTAGTGATTAAATAAATTAAAGTGAATATGAGAATTTTCGGGATTTAATTTGGAAATCGGAAATTTTATAGAATTGATTAAAAATGGAGTTTTAAAATAACTGAATGAAATATTAGTGATTAAACAAATTGAAGTGAGCATGAGAATTTTCGGAAATTGGAATTTTGATAAAATAAGTCGATATGAAAAACAAAATTTCAGAAATTGTAATTAAATTTAAACATTGGAATTTTGATGGCTTATTCAAAGATTGAATTTTAAAATAAATAAATAAAATAATGATCATTAAACCAATTGATGTGAGAATTAAAATTTCAGAAATTAGAATTTAAATTAAGAAATCGGAATTTTGAAGATTATTAAAAGGTTGAATTTTAAATAAATAAATAAAATAATGATAATTAAATAAACTGATATGAGAATTAAAATTTCGGAAATTGGAATTTAAATTTAGGAATCGAAAATTTTGAAGATTCTTAAAAGGTTGAATTTTAAAAATGAATAAATAAATAAAATAATAATGGAGAATTAAATTTTGATATTGAGAATTAAAATTTCGGAAATTGGAGTTTAAATTTAGAAATCGAAATTTCGAGGAGTAGTTTAAAGATTGAATTTTAAAGATAAGCAAGTGAATAAATAATGATGTTTAAATAAATGGGTATGAGAATTTTAAAATTTCGGAAGTTGGGATCGAATTCGGAAGTCAGAAAATTAAGATTGTTTAAAGAAGGAAAACTTGAAATAAATAAATACGATAATAATAACGAATATAATGATTAAATGAATGAACGAAAATTTTGGAATTTCTTCAAATCGGAAATTGAATTTAAAGGTTGGAAAAACAGAATTGTATAAGGAAGGATATTTTGAAATAACCAAATGGAATAATATTAATAATAATGATAGTTGAAGTTTTTGAAAACTTGGTTTTAAAGATTGGAACTTTGGCAACTAGATTAAAATTTTGAATCTTGACAATTAACTTTGGAAAGGAAACTTCAAAAATTAGATTTAAGAAGAGAACTTTGGACAATTAAACTATGAGAATATGGATTTTGAAAGTTAAACTGGAAAATTGAAACTATTGAGAATATGAATTTTGAAAGTTAAACACTGGAAAATTGAAATAATAATAATAATAGTAATAATAACCACTTAATATTGAGAACTTGATATTGAGAATATGGAATTTGGATAAATGAATAAGCACATAAGTGAATAATATAGTGCACGTGTGCATGAAATAAAAAAAGAATGAATAAAAGGAACTAAAGGGCTTTAGAGAGGGGTTTAGGATAAAGGATATGCAAATTTGGGCCTTTAGGAATGGGTCTCGGGAGGGAAGAAACCTCAAGGAGTACTCGTGGGCCTGGGACATCTTGGTGGAGGATGGTGAGAGGCCCAACTACCAATCCATTGGGCTGCATCTTCAGCCTTCTTTCCATTCCAGGCCTGGAAGTACACTTTCCAGCATGCATCACTCCCGAGAGGCCTTCATTACTAACTGAGGATGGCGGTGGACGGGCTAGCTGGAAGATCTGGAAGACGCCTCAAGGTAGCAGCGAAGGGGGTGGCTGGACTGGTTGGGAAGTGGAGGACTGCCGGTGGTGTGGGCAAACAGGAACCGCGGGGGGAGGGGCTTGCATGCATGGCTTTGGGGTTCCTATGGAGATGATTCAAAGACGCCTCCTGATGCGCGGGTACTCCTCCAACACCGGCTCCACGCCTGACTCCGCTAAGAAGAAGACTGATATGCGGTAGAGTACGCGGGGATTGCATCAGATACGCTTCGGTTGAAGCTATGGTTCCAGCAGCCCCTTCAGAAAGACCTCTCCCTTCAGTCCGGTATTGGCACTCCCGCGAAATCGTCATCTCCGCGTTCAGCCGCATCAGCTTGTCCCACGTGTTTCCGACGGCATGACCGTCCCCGCCTCCCGCGTGTCCATCGGCCAGTGAGTGTACCAGGACATCGAAGTCGCTAAGATACAGTTTAGCAAAACTGACCATTCTCAGAACAGCCCGCTATCACGTCCCACTCGGGTCTTGGTGCTGGAAGCTCACTCCACGGAATCATTCTATCATCCTGAGCCTAGGAACCGTACCCAATATGAAAACCAAAAGGCTCATGCTGGCCAAATCCCTTCCCCTGGAGGATACGGATGACTATCGAGAACAGAGTATAAACAAGAAGAGAGCAAGCATAAAAAAAGAGAAATAAAATGAAGCATCCAATGAACGGGTGGGAAGAATCAGATGAAAACGAGGTTCGAAAATGTGACTCAGACACACATAGGGAAGCTATGAAGAATTAGATCACTCTCATTCAAGTAGCATATGAAGAACAGAGCATATTGCAGAGGACTAAATTTAACCAAGGAAAGTAAATTATGGTTTTGGACTAGAACTAAGAAAACGTCAAGAAGGATAGGAGAATAATGGAAGGTGAAAGACATGAGATTCGTACCTGTAAGTGGACTCTCTACCTGCAAGACCAGCTAGGCTTCAAGCGCCTTCTTTCTTCGCCCTTCTGCTCTGGATCCCCCTTTCTTTCCTCTTCTGTGGGTGTCTTCTTCAGCAAGCCCCAACCCTCCATTTCCTGTTCCCCTCGTCAGCAAGGATGGGGTCTCTGACCATCAGCATGGCTGCTCCTGTCTCCGCAGCTGATTTCCCGGGTATAGGGAAAAGGGGGCCCTCCACTTATCTCAAGTGCTGCCCGCTGCTGGTGATGAGGAAATAGCATTCCTCCCATGCTATAAAAATCCTAAAAAAACTAATAGTTTTCTGGTTTCCTAAGAGGGGGTCTACATTAAGGTTATTAGATGTGCACTTGTGGTGATGAAGGCAGAAAAGATTACTGCAAATCTATACATGTTGCATGAGAGGACATAACAACAAGTAGAGACTTCTGTTGCAAACTTTGGAGAAGAATTAACAATGAGATGGTGGCATCACAAACTTGGTCACATGTAAGAAAAAGGATTGAAAATTCTTTCTGATCAAAAGTTGCTTCCTAAACTCAAAACTACAAGTCTATTATTCTGTGAGCATTGTGTTATCAGTAAGCAACATAGATTAAGATTCAGTAGATCTACGAAAAGAAGTAAGAGCATTCTAGACTTGGTTCATTATGATGTTTGGGAATCACCAGTCACATATCTTGGGAGCATTTTGGTGTTGTTTGTAAATGATTATTTTAGAAGATGTTGGGTGTACCTTATTAAGAGAAAGCCAAATTTTTCCAGTATTCAAAGCGTTTAAAGCCTAGAGGGAGCTTGAAATGAGAAAAAAGATAAAATGTTTGAGGGTAAACAATATATGAGATTTCTGTAGCCAGGAGTTTGATGCATTTTATAGTCAGGAAAACATACAACGACAGAAAACTATTGCTTATACTCTATAAAAAAAATGGTGTAGCAAAATGGATAAATTGAACTGTTGCAAAAGGAATGAGAGCTATATTAAAGACTGCAAGACTACCCAAAACATATTGGGTTGAAACAACCAAAACTGCCTGCTATATAATTAATTGGTCTACATCAACAACAATTGAGATGAAAACACCTATGGATATGTAGACTAGTAAGCCAGCAAACTTTTCCTCCTTACATATATTTGGGTGTCCTACTTATGTGATGTATAATGACCAAGAAAGAATAAAGTTGGATCCAAATTTAGAAAATGCATATTCTTGGGGTATACTAATGGAGTAAAGGGGTATCGCTTGTGAGATCCCATTGCTTGCAATTTTATCATCAGTAGAAATATCATCTTTGTAGAAGACATGCTACAGAGTGAAGAAGAAGATAACACACTGATGAAAAAGATGAACATTATAAGTTTAATTGGAAACAAACAATCAAAACAAGAATAACCAAAATCTTTTAAAGTAGTTCCAGAGCACAATGAACAAGTACCAGTTGAGTATGAGATACCTAAAGTGCGGTGGTCAATCCGAGAAAGAAGAGAACTTTCCTGGCACTCAGAGTTTGTTGTGCCAACTGATGTTGCATACTGTCCTCTTATAGAAGATGGAAAACCTTTCAAAGTATGTTATGAAAAATCTCTAAAAATGCAATAATTTAATTACAATAATGCACCAATGAAATTCACTAAAATGCAAAAATGAGACTCACCTAAAAATACATAAAGTGGATTATCCTCAAATGCAACTAAGTGAAGTTTCTTAAAATACAATTGAGTAAATTTACCTAAAACGCAATTAAGTGAATTTACTAAAATGCAACTAAGTGAATTTACCTAAACTACAACTAAGTAAATTTTCCTGAAATGCAACTAAGTGAATTTACCTAAAATGCAACTCAATGAATTTACTTAGAATGCAACTAAATGATTTTCTAAAATTGCAACTAAATGAATTTTCTTAAAATGCAACTAAAATGAATTTACCTAAAGTGCTACTCATTCCTCCCCAATTGGTGATCTATTTGATTCAGTCCTCAGACGGGAGTTATCAACAAAATTTATAAACCTAATTCACCATACACTAGGGTAGCATAGCTAGCATAGTATAGTGGTTCTAAGATCGTCCACATGGATGAGTTTTCATATTACAGGTGATATTAGTTAAAGTAGTGAAATTGTGCTTTTTCTTTTATGAGTTAGCTTTAAAAGAAAACATAATTTTGGTTGAAAAAAGTTGGTTTTAAGTTAACCAAAAGTAGTAATTGAGATTAATTACAAAGAAAAGGGTTTCTTGGAGTTTTAAGTCACTAGGTTCAGGTTCCTTAGACAAAAGGGGGAGATTTCGGATCTTTTCCTCGCGTTAGGGATAATAACATAAAGAATGGTTATCTTCCGAACTGGTGTGTATTTAGCAATCAAGATTTGATCCCACCGGTCCATGAAAAACTGTAGTTGCTTCCCATTAATGGTTTCAAACACTAAAGACCTCTCAATGTGAATCATATTTCAATGGCTTGTAAGAGATAATTAATAGACATCCATGGATTCCATAGAACCCGAAAAGCTTACCAAGTATTGGCCATTCAAGGTGATCCTAACCTTGGATTACCCTTCAAAGGCTCGTAAGAGATAACTAATGGATCTCCAGGGAGTCCGAAAAGCTTACCAAATATTGGCCATTCTAGGTAATCCTACCTTTAAACCACATCCTAGAGGCTCGTAAGAGATAACTAATGGATCTCTAGGGAGTCTGAAAAGCTTACCAAGTATTGGCCATTTTAGGTAATCCTACCTTTAAACCACTTCCCAGAGGCTCATAAGAGATAACTAATGGATCTCTAGGGAGTCTGAAAAGCTTACCAAGTATTGGCCCAGGTGATTTTAAGGGATTTTAAGTTAAACCTTAAAAATAAAAACCATTAACGGGTAACAACTCTCCTCATTTAAAACAAGGAAAACTCCCACCTTTGTATCCGGATCCCTTACCTAGCTTCCTTCAGTCCAAGAAATGAAAAACCTAGCCACTCATCCTCTGAGAAAACATCATCAGAGGTTGTTTGGCTAGAAAGAAAATAAAAACAAAATGAGTAGGTAAGGCAAAGCAAAGCTCTGGGTATTTCTTATTACAAAAATCTACAAGAGTTCTTTGGAAAATCTTTCGAAAGCTTACAAAAGAGATATTTTAAGACATATATAGAGAGATATTTTTAACCCCTCATTTAGATATCCTAAATATCTAAAAATATCTTTAATTGATTACAAGGAGAAAATAAGTAATTACACAAAATATCTCGAGATAAAAATTTAACGGAGTCGGTGCAAAAATATCTGAAAATTACATAGGAGGATTTTTGCAAGGATTGCGAAATTTTGCATAGGGTGCGAAATTCATTTTTCACAGTCTTGCTCTCTGTTCTGTAGCTTGTACTCTTTTTGGGCATTTCACATGCTATACGAAAATTTTGCATAGTCATGTGAAATTGCTGGATGTTAGATTTCTTCTCTAATTCTCTTCCTTGCATACTTGATTGATTTGGCAAAGGCTACGAAGCTCTCCAAACCTTGGATTCTTCATGTGTTTTGAGCTTCAACTTGCTTTGCTTTGAACTATACAAAATTCTCCCTCATTCTTGGCTTGTTTTAATGATAAAAAAGCTATCAAAAACACCAAAACTTGCCAAAAACTAATTAGAAACATTTGCAAGGGTCTTTAATGTGCCAATTGAGTTAAAAAGTAATAAATACTACTCAAAAGTGTTTATAACTAGCTATAAAAGAGCACTTTTTGAGTAGTAATCACTCCCCCCAACCGACATATTGCTAGTCCCTTAGCAATGAAGGAGAGAAAAATGAAAAATAGACAGTAAAATAATTTACAAAATCATGCTGATCACTCCAAAATTATTTCAAGTGGCATGATATAGAGTATACTCTCTCATGGGACATTAAAGAAACAAAACTCAACCTTCAACAAGAATTTATCAAATATCTTGCCTGATCACAATTTATAAAGAGTAGGCATTATGCAAATTTAAGTATTAAAAGGATTTCCACTCTCATAGCCTCAATCCTTACTATTGCACATAAATCTATGTGTTAAGCTTATTAGTTTCCGAATATAGTATGCTGAACTAATCTCTCCCCCCAACCTAGTTCTTTCTCAAACTTTAGCAAACTGACCAACCTCCAATAGGCTAAAAACGCACCTCTTTTATTTCACAATTTTTTTTTCATTGTAGGTGTGCAATGCTTAAGGTATTGTTTTCTAAAGTGTCCATGTAATAGGGATCCATCGATGACTCCCAACCAATCAAGGTTTAGGGCATCAAGCTTTAAGGATTTTTCGACCACTAACTCTTCAGATTTTACCCCGGACTTTTGAGATTGACATTTAATACCCAAGCACCTACAATATGTTAAACTCCACCTATTCACCCTTGCAACGAGCATTGAGGTTGGTGACTCCCAACCAATAAAGGTTTAGGGCATCGGGTTTTAAAGACTTTCGCCATAAACCCCTCGGATCTTGCTCGGGTTTCAAGGCAAGCGAAACACTTTGTTCTTTCTTATTTTTTTTCAAAGGCTCATTGGCCTTTTATAAGGTGTCCCAATACTATTAAAACGAGGTCAAATGTACTAAGTCAAAGTTTTCCTAAGTTTAGGGGGTGAGATAGTTTTTCATCTTATAAACGGAACCTAATGTGCATAGTGTGTGGTAAGATTAAAGTGGAAGAAATAAGGTTGAATTCAATAGGATTTTCAATAATTCATCAACCTCAATACACATAATACAAACTCTAAGATTCAAGTAAAAAGATAAGAATTCAATATCTCCCATTTTCTTTTGAGAAATTTTTCTTAATAATCATGGATGGTAGAGTAAAAACTTTTAAAATTAAGCAAAAATTTTAAAATTAAGCAAAAAGTACTAAATTAACAAAATAACCTAGCATTATTAACAAAACTTTCTTCCTTAACTCTCCTCCCAACCAAGATCAACATTGCCCTCAATATGGCAAGTGCGATTGAAAATAAAAGAAGGAAGTGGTACCTCCTGAGTGACATGGAGTTTGAGTCGTATAGGAGAAACCACATGATTCAAAAAACAAAAGAGTAATGAGTAGAGGAAATAGAAGAATGACAAATATAATAAAAAATGATGTGTATATATTACTCTGAGAAAGTACAATGTGAGATATGATCATGTAATACATCCAATCCCAGAATATAAAACATCAAAACACGTAATTATGTCTACTAATATAATAAGTAAATACAATATGATAAAGAGATGATCAAGTAGCGGGGGCCTCTGGTGGAGGTGATGCCTCTGTGGTAGCCTCCTGAGTAGGCTAGATCGGGACATTGACTTTAGTGGTCTCCTCAGCTGGAATAGTCTCCTTAGCTGGAATAGTCTCCTCAGCTGGAATAGTCTCCTTAACTGGAGCTATGGGCTGTGATGGTCCATGAATGTCAGGCTGAGGTGGTGGCAGAAGTCCCCAATGCTGCTGAATCTGATGAAGGATAGCAGTATGCTGGTCCTACTGAGCACGCATGGTGGCCATCTGTCGGAATAAAGCATTGTGTGCAGTGGTCAGTGTCTGGAATGTATGTACCATGGCGCGAAACTCTGTGGCAGAAATGGTGATGAAGGCCTCAGATATAGAAGGTGCAACTGGTGGAACGACAGGAGTGGTAGGAGGAGTAGTATAAGTGGCCTCAGGCATAGGTGTTGTAGGGGCAGGTGGTACAGACTCCGTGGGAAGCTCATCCTGTTGTGCCTGCTCAGCCTGTGGTGGCACTGGAGGTGCTGGCCTGGGTGGGACTTCTAAAGGTGCCGAATAGCCCGCCAACTGTGTCCATTTGTTGAGAGTGAATCGTTCTCGACAATGATGGCGGCGCTCAGTAGGATAACCCATATGCTCCAATATGTGACATAGCAACCTCGGAAACAGTAGTGGAATAGTGTCGGCCCTCTAGAGCTTCTTCCTGTGAACCTTCTCCTCAAAGTGGAGGAGAGAGGCCATAATCAAGTGATGTGGCCCGAAATAGAAACCCTTGGATATCCGGAATAAAGCGTCCAGAATGGCTCATCGCATCTGCACTAAATAATGAAGGGGAAAAAGATTGGACTGTAGTAACACATCTACTAGGAGCATCCTAGGTGGAAGCTCCTTACGTAGAAGGACTGAATCTCCAAAGGTTCCCCTGGATAAGATGCAGACCATGTCCCACTGAGATACAGGGGACCACTCCTGGAAATCTGCTAGATTCACTGGCTCGTATGGAATATGTAGAGCCTCTGCAATGTGTCTAGCCTCAAGGATACCCTGGTGCCCATCAATGCTGAAGTGAATGGCGGTAGGACTCCAGGTGCCTTGAGTAGTCATAAACTGATAGAAGTCCATTGCCATTTTGGGGTAAAAGAACTCCCTAGGAGTCATAAGGTGCTCGAGATGGTACCTCTGGAGTAGTCCAAATGAATCCCGAAGCTCTGACTACTGTCGCATGACCTCGAGGTCAAAATATAGCTCGGAATGAAATGGTCTGGCTTTACAATCTGAATTGCCCTTAATGGGCTGTGCGGTGACCATAGGTCGTTTGATGATGGCTTCCGGTGACATGCTAGAAGGACGCTAAGAATCGACAAGGGCCCTAGGATCAGGCTGTGAAGATCTAGACGACTTTCCAGGGCCTGAAGTCTTGGCCCTCTTAGCTGGAGTGCGACGTATTGAGGTCTCAGGGCGCGAAGAAGTAGTCCTAGGTGTAGTCGGTGGTCTCCGCGTCTCGTATCTATGTTGAGGAGGATTAGAGGGCACTACTCCCTCAAAAGATGGAATGGTTGGGGCCTCAGGGGCTTGAGATGTCGAATCTTGAGGAGAGCAGGCTCTTAGCCTCGGCTCGCGAGAGAGTGAAGAGTCGGTATGGCCTCCTCTAATTCGCGCCATGTCAAAAATGGAGTGAAAGGCTCGGGTCTGTGTTCTTCAAGTTCGGTGGGGGTCGCTTCTTCAAATGGGTGGTCGCGAGGCGTCCAATGGAGAAAAACGAGGGAAGTTTGGGCGTCGCAAGGTGATAGAGGCTTTTGCAATGGGTAGATGAGGTGTACGAAATGAAAATAGGGCTTAGAGGGCTTTAAATAAAGTTTTAAGTGACTGTTGGTTTTCGCACCGGCTGTTGGACTTAGCACAGGGTTGCGAAATGGGTTTGCACACCCTCTCTAATTTGGCACAGGTTTTCGCAAAACATTTTTGCAAAGCAAAGCAATTTTGCATGGCATTTTCGCAAAGCAAAGGTATTCGCATGCCCTGCGAAATTTTCACAGGGTGTGCGAATTTGCTTTTGTAGGGTGTGCGAAATTTTCGTACCCCTTGCGAAATGATATTTGGGATTTTCGCAAGCCCTGCAAAATTTTCGCAGCGTGTGCGAAATGCTCTGTTTTTCCTCCACCATAATTTTTTTTAAAGTTTTTCCCATCTATTATGAAATCCACCTACAATTGATCATCAAAAATTAAATTAAATCACAAAAAATAAAATTAAAGCAAGAAATTACAATTAAAACAAGTATTAAATCAATAAAACTTTAAATCAACATTAAAACAAAAAATTATAGACTTAATGTCATCCAACAGACTAAGTCCATCTAACCACTTGTCTTGTTAAGCTTGATGTGGCTCAAGGATGATGATTTCCTCATTGTCTAGAGAAAAAGGCTCCACAAATGGCTTGAGACGATGGCCATTGACTTTGAAACTCTTGATGCTGTTGGAATTGAGTAGTTCCACTACTCCATTTGAATGCACTTGTTGGATAGTAAACGGACCTATCCATCTTGACTTCAGTTTTCCCTGGAAGATGTGGAGCTTAGAGTCATACAGCAAGACTTTTTGTCCCTTCTGGAATTCTTTGCGGGAGACTAAGTGATCATGCCACCTCTTCAATCTTTGTTTTGCAATGTTTGAATTATTGTAGGCGTCATTTCTCAGTTCCTCCATCTCATTAAGGTCTAAGAACCTCTTCATGTCGGCTCTGCTCAAATCCATGTTGAGCTTCTTGATTGCCCACCAAACTTTGTATTCCACTTCCACGGGAAGATGGAATGTTTTGCCGTAGACTAGGCGATAAGGAGACATTCCAAGAATGGTCTTGTAAGTTGTTCTGTACGCCCATAGTGAATCATGAAGCTTAACAGACCAATCTCTTCTACTCCTATTCACCACCTTCATCAGTATGTTTTTGATCTCCTAATTTGCTAACTCAACTTGCCCAGAAGTCTGAGGGTGGTAAGATGTAGCTACCTTATGCTTCACCCCGTACTTGGCTAAGAGAGTTTCGAACGACTTGTTACAAAAATGAGTACCCCCATCACTGATTAAAGCCTTGGGTATTCCAAATCTAGAGAAGATGTTCTCTTTGAGAAATTTGAGAACAACTCTGTGATCAGTGCATTTGCATGGGATCACTTCAACCCATTTAGAAACTAATCTACCCTCACCAAGATGTAGGAGTAGCCAAAGGACATAGGAAAAGGTCCCATGAAGTCAATGCCCCAGACATCAAAAAGATCAACTATTAAAATGGGGTTCAAAGGCATCATGTTTCTACGTGTTAACTTCCCAAGCCTCTGACATCTATCACAGCTCCTGCACATGGTGTGGGCATCTTTGAAAAGTGATGGCAAGCAGAAACCCGATTGCAATACCTTCATAGCTGCCTTCTGAGAAGCAAAGTGGCCTCCACATGCGTTTTCTTGGCAATGACTGAGGATCCCCTGTTGCTCTTGTTCAGGGATGCACTTCCGTATTATTTGATCTGCACAATATTTGAATAGAAATGACTCTTCCTAATAGTAGACATGAATTTTTGCAAAGAAGTGCTTCTTATCTTGTGCTTTCCACTCACTTGGAACTTCTTCGATAACTAAATAGTTAGCAATATGAGCATACCAAGGAGCGACTTCCATCAACATGAGTGACTCCTCTGGAAAATCATCATTAATGGGCAAACTATGGGAATTATGTTGCGATGGCTAGCCTTGACAGATGGTCGACTACCACATTCTCCACTCATTTCTTGTCTTTGATATGAAGATTGAACTCTTGAAACAAGAGAATCCATCTAATCAGCCTCGCTTTTGCATCCTGCTTAGTCAGCAGATATTTCAAGGTTGAATGATCAGTGAAAATCACAATGAAAGACCCCACCAAATAAGTGTGGAATTTGTCTAAGGTAAAAACTACAGCCAACAATTTTTTTTCTATGGTTGTGTAGTTTCTTTGCGCTTCATTCAACGTTTTGCTCGCATAGTAGATCACATAGGGCTTTCCATCTTCTCTTTGCCCAAGAACAGCTCCTATAGCAAAGTCACTGACATCGCACATCACTTCAAAGGGCAATTGCCAGTTGGGAGCTCTCAGTATTTGAGCGGTTGTCAAAAATAGCTTCAGTTCTTCAAAACTCCGTTGACATCGATCATCCCATACAAATTTAGCATCCTTTACCAATAGTTCACAAAGAGGTCTTGCAAGTTTAGAGAAATCTTTGATAAACCTCTTATAGAACCCTGCATGACCAAGGAATTGCCTTACTCCTTTGACAGTTGTTGGCGATGACAACTTGACAATAAGTTCAACCTTTGCTTTGTCCACTTCAATGCCTTGCTTTGAGACAATATGCCCAAGGACAATCCCTTGGTGTACCATGAAATGACATTTCTCCCAGTTAAGCACCAAGTGTTTCTCAATGCATCGGTTCAGAACAGCTTCCAAGTTGATTAAGCATTCGTCAAACGTACTTCCATATATGGTGCTATCGTTCATAAAGACTTCCATAATACGCTCCACCATATCACTGAAAATGCTTAACATGCATCTTTGGAATGTTGCGGGTGCATTGCATAAGCCGAAAGACATTCTTCCGTATGCGTAGGTTCCGAATGGACATGTGAAAGTGGTCTTCTCCTGGTCTTCAACATCAATTTCCATTTGAAAATACCCGGAGTAGCCATCCAAGAAATAGTAAAATGGATGGCCAAAGACCCTCTCAAGCACTTGATCAATAAACGACAACGGGAAGCGGTCATTCCTTGTTACAACATTCAACTTTTTATAATCAATACACACCCTCCAACCTGAAGTGAGGTGTGTAGAAACTTCTTCTCCCTTATCATTTTGCACCACCGTGATCCCTAATTTCTTTAGCATGACTTGCGTAGGACTCACCCCTGGGCTATCTGATATGGGGTAGATAATACCAGCCTGAAGTAGCTTAAGCACTTCAGCTCACACCACCTCTTGCATGTGAGGGTTCAACCTTCTTTGAGGTTGTCGAACTGGCTTAACTTCTTTTTCCATGTATATATGATGGGTACAAACTAAAGGGTTGATCCCTTTCTGATCAGATATTTGCCACCCTATCGCCTTCTTACATCTCCTGAGGACTTCAAGTAGACAATCCTCCTGAGGAGTGGTAAGAGATGAAGAAATAACAACAAGGCTCTGTTTGTTTTCTTCCAGGTATCCATACTTCAACTCCGTGGGTAGTGGCTTCAGAATAAGCTTTAGGGGCTCCTCCTTAACAACTTCTTGTGTCTCCTCCCCATTGAATAAAGGTAGAATTTCTTTCCTCCTCTTCCAAGGGGGCAAAGTAGCAAGCAAATCTGAGGGTTCAGGTAACCCTTCATCAAGATCCCCAAGACTCTCGTTCAAATCTTCGAGCATTTTCTGATCACAATGCTCCTCCACTAAGTTGTCAATCATGCACACCTCTTTTGGTTCTTCTTCTTCTTCTGGATGGAATTGTTTCTTGCACAAATAGAAGATGTTGAGCTCTAACATCATGTTGCCAAACATAAGTTACATGACTCCATTCCTACAATTGATGATACCATTTGATGTAGCTAGGAATGGTTTTCCAAGTATGATAGGAACATAGTTTGTTCCTTTGGCAACTAGGTCTGTATCAAGAACAACAAAATCCACTGGGTAGTAGAATTTGTCAACTTGAACTAGGACATCTTCAATCATGCCTCTTGGAATCTTCACAGATCTATCTGCTAGAGATAGAGTGATTGATGTTGTCTTCAACTCTCCAAGTCCCAATTGCTTGTAGACAGAGTAGGGTAGCAAATTCACATTTGCCTCCAAGTCCAACAAAGCTTTCTCCACACACGTCCCTCCAATAATCACTGAGATGGTAGGACAACCTGGATCTTTGTATTTCACTAGAGACTTGCACTATATAATGGCACTTACTTGCTCAGTCAAGAAGGCTTTCTTATTCACATTCAACCCTCTTTTTATAATGCATAAGTTCTTCAAGAATTTTGCATAAGTCGGAACTTGTTTAATCATGTCTAGCAAAGGGATGTTAACTTTCACTTGCCTCAACACTTCAAGAATTTCTGATGCATCATTGATTCCTTTTTTGCCATGCAAAGCTTGGGGAAAAGGTGGAGGCATGTGTTTCTTTATCATATCTTCTTGGTTGATGGTCCTCTCTGGTTCTTCATTCACAGTAGATTCAAGGTCCTCATTCTTTGCACTGTTCCATTTTTTCTTTCCTTTGATTTCCTCCCTCTTTTCTTTCTATGCTTCACTCTCTAGTTCATGCTCTTGCTTGGAGGTAGGCATATCAATCTCTTTACCACTACTTAGAGTGATAACTGCTTTGACTTGCTTCACATGTGAAGATTCTCCCTCCTAAGCCTCCACTTCATGGATACCCTTGGGATTCTATTGAGGTTGAGAAGAAAACTTTCCTTTCTTTTTTACTGTGTTGAGGTTGGTGAGCCTTGAGATTGAGTACTGGAGATTATCTATCTTCTGAGATAGATCATTTTGCATTCCATCCATTCTTTTGTTCAATGTACTCTCTACACTGTCAATTCTTTGACTGAGCTGAGCATTGATGGATTTATGGTCTCCAACAAAGTCTCCCATGACCTTTCTAAGATTCACAATGGCTTGTTCAAGATTTGAGGCTTGCGGAGGTGCTTGGCTAGGTTGCGTGTACTGAGGTGCCCTTGGTTTCCATGAGAAATTCAGATGGTTCCTCTAATTTGAATTGTAGGTGTTGCCATATGAAGCATTGTTATTGGGCTTAAATTGTCCAATAACATTTGCTTGATCCCCAAACATTTCTCTCACAACTGGAATCGTAGGACACTCCTCCACTAAGTGCTCAAAAGATTGACAAATGGAACACGACATAGCTTGCACTGGTGTTTCAGAAATGGCCTGCACTTCTCATATCTTTTTCATTTCTAGCTCCTCCAATCTTCTTGCCATAGCTGCAACTTTTGCTTTCATATTGATTTCTTCGTTCAAAGTATACATCCCAGCCTTAGCATTAGGAGCATTAAGTTGAGACTTCATTCTTCCCACTTCTCTGGCATTCGACTCATCCCATCCTCTTGAAACTTCATCTACATAACTCAAGAAATCCATGGCTTCCTCCGGATTCTTACTCATGAAGTCTCCTCCGCACATAGTTTCTAGGAGTTGCTTCATTGAAGAAGACATAACGTCATAAAAATAGCTCACCAATAGCCATGTATCAAAGCCATGGTGAGGACAAGCATTGATAGCTTCCATGTATTTCTCCCAACACTCATAGAATTTCTTATTCTCTTTAGCTGAGAAGTTTGAAATTTGCCTTTTCAAGCCATTGGTCCTATGAGTCGGGAAAATTTTCTTAAGAAATTCAGCTTGCAAATCAGTCCAAGTTCGAATACTCCTTGACCTTAAAGAATTAAGCCAGACCTTGGCCTTATCCTTCAAGGTGAAAGGAAATAACTTGAGCCTCATCAAGTCGATTGAAGCTCCTCCTTCTTGGAAAGTATTACAAACCTCCTCAAATTCCTTGATATGCGTGTAGGGATTCTCACTTTCCATCCCGTGGAAAGTAGGTAGAAGTGGCACAATATGTGGTCGGATCACCAGCTGCTCTATAGGTGGCACTATGCATGACGGTGCACTCATACGAGGTGCATGCATGCGGTCCCTCATGGATCGGTATGCGTTGAAATTCTTCTCCTGAGCATGTTGACTATGCTGATCTTCAGGTGTAGCTTCCATGACGTTCAAGCACAATTCCAACTTTGTTTCGTGAGGAGTTTCGATTTTCACAAGTCTTTCCTCACTGTCTCGTATCCAATAGGGCATGCACAACTAGCAATAATTGAAACAAAAACACAGAAAACAAAAGAAATACAATTCTAGAAAAAAAAAAAAAAAAAAAAAAGGTTAACTAAAAACTAGATAAAAGATAAACTAAAATAAAAAAAATAAAAAAAGTTAGTAAAAGAAAAGAAAAATCACCAAACTTGTGATGAAGATCACAAGTGTTCTGTAAAGGTTATATCACTGTGAAGTGGCACCATCACCGACAACGACGCCATTTGATTTGTCTCCAATTGGTGATCTATTTGATTCAGTCCTCAGACGGGAGTTATCAACAAAATTTATAAACCTAATTCACCATACACTAGGGTAGCATAGCTAGCATAGTATAATGGTTCTAGGATCGCCCACAGGGATGGGTTTTCATATTACAAGTGATATTAGTTAAAGTACTGAAATGGTGCTTTTTCTTTTATGAGTTAGCTTTAAAAGAAAACAAAATTTTGGTTGAAAAAGGTTGGTTTTAAGTTAACCAAAAATAGTAACTGAGATTAATTACAAAGAAAAGGGTTTCTTAGAGTTTTAGGTCACTAGGTTCAGGTTCCTTAGACAAAAGGAGGAGATTTCGGATCTTTTCCTCGCGTTGGGGATAATAACATAAAGAATGGTTATCTCCCGAACCGGTGTGTATTTAGCAATCAAGATTTGATCCCATTGGTCCATGAAAAACTGTAGTTGCTTCCCATTAATGGTTTCAAACACTAAAGACCTCTCACTGTGAATCATCTTTTAATGGCTCGTAAGAGATAACTAATAGACATCCATGGATTCCATGGAACCCGAAAAGCTTACCAAGTATTGGCCATTCTAGGTAATACTACCTTTAAACCACCTCCCAGAGGCTCGTAAGAGATAACTAATGGATCTCTAGGGAGTCCGAAAAGCTTACCAAGTATTGGCCATTTTAGGTAATCCTACCTTTAAACCACCTTCCAGAGGCTCGTAAGAGATAACTAATGGATCTATAGGGAGTCCGAAAAGCTTACCAAGTATTGGCCATTTTAGGTAATCCTACCTTTAAACCACTTCCCAGAGGCTCATAAGAGATAACTAATGGATCTCCAGGGAGTCTGAAAAGCTTACCAAGTATTGGCCCAGGTGATTTTAAGGGATTTAAAGTTAAACCTTAAAAATAAAAACCATTAAAGGGTAACAACTCTCCTCATTAAAGGGTAACACCTAGCTTCTTTCAGTCCAAGAAATGAAAAACCTAGCCACTCATCCTCTGAGAAAACATCATCAGAGGTTGTTTGGCTAGAAAGAAAATAAAAACAAAATGAGTAGGTAAGGCAGAGCAAAGCTCTGTGTATTTCTTACTACAAGAATCTACAAGTGTTCTTTGGAAAATCTTCCGAGAGCTTACAAAAGAGATATTTTAAGACATATATAGAGAGATATTTTAACCCCTTATTTAGATATCCTAAATATCTAAAAATATCTTTAATTGATTACAATGATAAAATAGGTAATTACACAAAATATAATAAAAATCTAACGAAGTAGGTGCAAAAATATCTGAAAATTACATAGGAGGATTTTTGCAAGGCTTGCGAAATTTCGCATAGGGTGCGAAATTCATTTTTCACAGTCTTGCTCTCTGTCCTGCAACTTGTACTCTTTTTGGGCATTTCACATGCTATGCGAAAATTTCTCATAGCCATGCGAAATTGTTGGATGTTAGATTTCTTCTCCGATTCTCTTCCTTGCATACTTGATTGATTTGGAAAAGGCTATGAAGCTCTCCAAACCTTGAATTCTTCATGTGTTTGAGCTTCAACTTGCTTTGCCATGGACTATACAAAATTCTCCTTCATTCTTGGCTCGTTTTAATGATAAAAAAGCTATCAAAAACACCAAAACTTGCCAAAACCTAATTAGAAACATTTGCAAGGGTCTTTAATGTGCCAATTGAGTTAAAAGGTAATAAATACTACTCAAAAGTGTTTAAAAGAGTTTATAACAAGCTATAAAAGAGCATTTTTTGAGTAGTAATCAACTACTGAGTGAATTTTCCTAAAATGCAACTAAATGAATTTACCTAAGAACAAAGATAGAAGGGCCAAACTAAAAACAAGTTGAAAAACCAAAATCAAAAGAAAACTTACGAATGAAAACAAACTCTTAAGCTAAAACTAAAGGCTACTAAAATCATATTAGAAAAACAAAATCCTTCTAATATATATCCCCAAAAGAGGTCCAAAAACAGTGATAAGATGAGTAACAATGAACAACTAATAAGGACACAATAAATGACTCAGAAAAGGATCCTAAGTATGTATGCAATGAAGGAACATGGATGAGGGAAGACAATCATAGGATAACAATACTAAGAGGACAAAAATGAAGTATACATTCAAGTTGAAAACTTCAACCTAGAATATGATCAACATCAATTAATGGAACTCACTAGTTTCATGTCATTTTCAAATCCTATTTATAGTTTGATTTAATCAAGAATTACCACCCTTACATTATCTTTTCCATGATAATAATACTTAATTAGGAGCTTGGGAGCCCTCACTAAGATATTGCTTCATTTACATGGATACTAATCATGTAGTCATGATGTGATTTAAGCATAAAATTTACTACCATTTGCTTATAATAAAATATTATAAAATTTTCCTCATGTTGCTTTTATCATTATTTTGTAGCTCATTTGACTCACCATATGTTTTATTATGATTTATAATTGGTTGGTATGAGTCCAAATACATCAATGAAATTGTGGAAAACATCTTCAAGAGATTGAATGATAAACATAGTGAAGTAATTGGTTAAATGATATTGGAATGGTTGGAATCTACAAGAGAAAGTTATTAGTAGTGGAGCCTGGAATATTAGAACCAATTATTCTAGCCCCAAATTTAAATTAAAATTCAAGTTTTAATTATATATTTTCAATTTCATTGCATTTTCTAATTCTCTGAGCAAAATCTTATATTCCAAAAAATAATAATAAACTCATGAGTTATCCTAGAAGAATGAAAAAAAGAAAATTACATCAAGAAATATATAATATAAAAAACATCACCTTTATTAAATGGAAGGAAATGAGTCATCATTCAATGACATCAGTTCCTTTTTTCTTTAGCCAAATTTGGCAATCATACTAATTGCTATCTATTAATTCTTCATTGAAACATCTTGAAAATGCATTAAATTCATATAAAATCATCCTCAATCTCAAATCAACTAAATTAAATCTAGTCAATATATATACATTGGAATTGTTTCATCAATATCAATAATTGATTCGTGTCCATTTGGTGTCTCAGCTGATTCATGTTCAGCTGGTGCTCCTTGATTGAGGGAGTAATCAACAAAATTTATAACCTATATCACCATGCATTAGGATAGCTTTAGCTAGTATAGTATAGTGGCTCTAGGATCGTTCATTGGGAAGGGTTTTCAACTCATCACTGATACCAATTCAAAGTTAAATTGGTGCTTTTTCATTTCAAGGTTAGCTTAAGAAAGAAAACACAAAATTTGGTTGACAAAAGGTTTTGTTTCAAGCTAACTAAAAAGAAAGTAATGGAAATTACTTATGAAGAAAAACATTCGTTGGAGGTTTAGGTTCACAGGGGAGGCTCCTCATGCAAAAACAGAGCTCTGGTTACTTGGTTCATTTCCTCGCATTAGAGAATTAACATATAGTTAATTCTCTAACCGGTGTTGTACAAATGCATCCCTTAAATGGATTTCAGCACTAATTCCCTCTCACTGATGCAACTTGCTATGGCTCATGCCTCTCACCTAGCATTTGCCATTCAAGGTGATCATTAACTTTGGACTTCCCTTCTCAAGCTTGCAAGAGATAACTAATGGATGTCTCCTTGGAGTCCAAAAGCTTACCAAGTGTTGGCAATTCTAGAAAATCCTACCTTCAAGTCACCTCCCAAAAGCTCGCAAGAGGTAAACTAGTGCATCTCTATGGACGGAGATCACTTGCCTTACCAAGTGTTGGCTCAGGTGAATTGAAGGAGTTTTAAGTTAACTAAAAACATAGAAATCATTAAAGGATCACACTTTCTCTTCATTAATGGCTGAAACCACAAAGCTACTAATTCTTGCATTTGGAACTTTTCTCGGCAACCTTAGCTCCAAGGAACTAAAAGCCTAGCCACTCATTCTTTGAGGAAACTTCCTCAAAGCTTGTTTGGCTAGTAAGAAAAATTAGATGAATATAAACAATCAAAACAAGTAGGTAAGGCAGAGCAAAAACTCTCTATTTTTACTTCTTTCCAAAAACTATACAAAGCGTCTGTGTACCAGCCTCCTTCTTCTCTCTCCTTCTCTGAGGAAAACTTACAACCATTCAATCTGGGTTTATTTACCCTTTGTTCTTGCTTAAAGACTAAGGAATCCTATGATAGGTGGGTTACAAGGAGAGTTTAGGGATTTAAACATCAAATATCTAAAGCAAAATATCTAAAAATGTCGGTCGCAAATATCAGGAAGTTTCAGGAGAACACCGCAACTGCGCGTGCAAGAGGGCTGCGAAATCTCACAGCAAAAGGACAACATTTTCGCAGCCCAAGGCTGATTTCGCAGCCGTGCCTTCAGATTGGAGTGATCGACTTCCAATGGCTGTAACTCCTTCATTTAAACTCCGAATCACATACTGTTTGAAGCATTGGATTCTTGACTTCCTGAGCTTCGAAACGACATATAGCATACATAAATTGAACTCCAGGAAGTACTCCAAAAGTGGCTGACATGACTGTCATCAATAATGCTTCATGACAGATTTCTCTTTGCTTCCCCTCCTTGCATTCCGGATTTGCTTATGGCAAGGGACTTTAAAGCTTCAATACTTTGGTTCTTCATGTTTCTGAGCTTTCCATTGTTTTCCCATGGATTCCAAAGAACTCTCCTCAATCTTGGATTGCTTTGGTGATCAAATTACTAACAAAAACACCAAAACTTACACACTTTGATTAGAAATGATTGCAAAGGTCCTTAATATGTTAATTGGGTTAAAAGATAATAACTACTACTCAAAAGTGTTTAAAAGAGTTAATTACAAGCTATCAAATAGTACTTTTTGAGTAGTAATCAATAATGGAAGTAATCAGTCCCTTTTTATTGCTAAAATTATGAATTCAACTACGAAAGTATAAGGGAAAAAAAAGGTCAATCCAATATTTGAACAATTTGTGATTTTTATGCTTTGAGGAAAAAAAAAATGTTAGTACAATGTTTCAACAATTTGTCATTTATAGGCTTTGGAAGTAAATTGAAAATTCTAGAGAATGAACTAAAAAATCACCCAACTCATGAGCTTGTGATGTTAAATATTTATTTAAGCTTTAATGTCTAATTCACTAGATCTAACAAGAGCAAAACATGGGTGTGTAGTATCCATAACGAATAGTTGTTGCAGCTAATAGATTATCCTAGAAGTTAGGTTGAGGTGGCAATCTACTCTTTATCATCCTGTCGCAAGTTAATCAATTTGGGAACAACACAAAGTTTACTACAATCGGTTAACAAACACATCAGTAAGTTGATCAGTAGAGGGAATATATTGAATAACAAGTTCATTATGTAACATTTTGTCAGATATCGAGTTCAATATGTTTCAGGCGAGCATGAAAGATAGGATTTGTAGCAAGATAAGCAGTATTTTGATTATCACACCACAGAATTGGAGGGGTAACCTATGCTATACACAGTTCCTAAAGCATAGAGTAGATCTAAGTGAGTTTAGTAATTGCAGTAGTTAGACCACAATATTCTAATTCAACACTACTCCTTGAAATAACCCATTGCTTATTAGAGGACTAAGAAGCCAAATTCAACCTAAGGAAGACACAATAATCATTATTGTTTTTCTTGTCATCAGGACAAGAGCCTAGACCATATCAGAATTTGAATAAGCTTGAAAATGAAGACGATCAATTTCTTGTAAAAGGATACTAATATAAAGATCCTATCAAATAATGCAAAGTGTGTTTCATAGATAAACAATATGTAGAAGTAAGTTGAGACATGAACTGACAAACTTATTAACAATAAAAGATAGGTTTGTTTGGGTAATGAAGACATATTGTTGAACACTAACAATATTGCGATGAAGAAAGACATGAAGAAATGGTTCCCTATTGATGTGTTGGTTCGCAAGTATACGAATCATTCAAGTAATATAATTATACCTAAGTACGGATATTGAACCCACAAGGACTATGCTACTAATTACTAAAATTTATTATTTCTACTACTATTTGATCAACCGAATATTTAAAGTTGTAGAAGAAAGCAACTTAAACAATTATAGAAAATAAATTCAAACTCTTATGCTTTAAACGATCTAGGGCTTTTGATTTCACTACAAACACTTTTCATGCAATTGATTGCTTGACCTAATTCCTGTTATGCTTTATTTGGAGATTTAATTCCTTAAGCCAACCAATATTTTCTCTCAAAATATATCAGATTGCTCCTTAAATTACTAACCTAACATATCTCTATGTGAATTTAAGTTTAAAGGAGTAATTAAGATCTATGGAATTATTATAGATTTAACTATTAATCTCTTAGAACATGGTAATGTATCTATACTATTCATTCATTCTAACGTAATCTATTCTATGGATTTAATTTAGATTCTAACTCTCGTTATCAACCTAACTCATAAAATCAATCAAAACTTGGGCCCTTAAGAATTGAGAACATTAAGCGCAGAATAGATACACAAATAAATTGATGCAAAAAGAGAATTAATTTAAACCAATCAAAAACAGAAGTCGTGATTGAGCTACATCTCAGCCCTAGACAAAGGAAATTAGTTCATCTTGAGATGAAGAACAAACATCCTGAATTACAATCATAAAGAAAAGGGAAGAATAAACCAGAAAAATAGAAGAAAATCTGCAAATCCTCTTCTTGTTCTCCAAGCTCTCTCTTCTCCTAGGTCTTCAAGATCCTCCTTCTTCCAGGTCTCCAAGATCCCCGAATAAACCCTACTTTCGTCTATTTATAGCCCCAATATCGTAAATTGACGTCCCACCTAATTCGGATCTGAACAGATGAGATAAGGATGAATAATTTTCAAATTTTAAATATTGGGTTGTGGCACTCATTGTCTCCCGTCGTGGCGCTTTAGTCTCGGGTTCCCAAGATTTCTAAAATTCCTTCGGGCGCCGCGGCGAACAAGGACCTCCAGCCGTGGCGGTTTTGTCTCGAGTCCCCAACTATGATTTTCCACATGCGTACGCCGCGACGCTTAAGTCCTTCCCACGGCAGAGCTTTCCTCTCGGGTGAGTTACGCGAATTGTCACGTAAGAGGTCGCCAAACTTCATATTTTTCTTCCAATTTTGCCTCATATTGCTCCATTTTCATATTCTTGGCTATTTGAGACCTAAAACAATAAAAATAATGATTGTTAAGATAAAATTACTCTTAAACTAATGAAATATCAAGTTAAATCATAGATAATAAGTCGCTCTAAATCGACTTATCAAATTCCCCCAAACTTAACATTTTGCTAGTCCTCGAGCAAAAACAAAATAAAATCTAACCTAAAACTATTCTAAAAACAATTAAATCACAAACTAAATCAAGACTCAAAACTTCTCAAACTTCTAGAATCAAATTCATTTGTCAAGTTTGATTCATAGTATTGTCTCAAAAATTACTAATAACACAAAGCCGTCAAGAATCTATCGAACATTACAAAAATGAGAAGGATTACTCAGACATTCATTCCATTCAAACCTTCAATCTTATGAAAAATCCAAGTAAGCAACCTTTCAAACAATCAATTCTACTACCCAAATGATTTTATAAAAACAATTATAGACAAAGTCGACCTCTAACAAGTAATGTATGATATCGAATCTCATAGGCTTGGCTTTCTTGCTACCCTCCACTAATGTATATTCATCATGTTACCTCGGATCAAAAGGTCTTTAATAAGCTTGTAATGTTAGGCTAAGTGTTGGCTCACAAAGAATGGGAAGGATAAATTCAAAGAATGAGAACATTCACAATTGAACAAAATATAACAGACTCAATGAGCTTTTAATATTAACATCACTTCCTATCTTCTTGAAACTTTTCATACTTTTTCTTTCTTTTGTGCTCATAAGCACTTTTCACATATTTCACCCTAATGCCAATTTTTTTTTTTTTTTTTGATGCACACTCTTCCTTTTATTCTTCAAAACCCCCAAACTTATTTCTCTATTATAACTAGGTTAACAATACACATTTCCATCTTTTCCTCAATAAGATATTTTTGCTCTCAAACAAATAAATAACAAACATGTAAATGTTCTCATCAAGGGTAAGGATAAGTGTTTAGGCTTAAAATAGGTAGGAAGATAGGCTTAAAGAAAGAAAAATAAGGCTAACATTATATAAAAAGGCTCAAATAGGTAACTAGCGGATATTTTTTGGGTAAGGTAAGAAAAACTCAAACGATCTAAAAATGGCTTAAATCATCTCCTAAGTAACATGAAAATCTAGGATTTCACCTTGAGTAACAATCAACCAAGTTCTAAAATTTGTTGAGATCTCTAATCATCCACAATTGTCTAAATAAAATGTCTCTAAGCATGCAAAATGGGATCGTTATCAAAATCACCATACTAGACCAACATTGAATCTCAAATCCAAACAGAACAAACATCCAAATTATCCTCAAAATCTAAGCAATATCAAATTTCATCTTAACAACCACGCATCATAGCAATCAAGATATTATCATTGACTACATGAATCAACTCGAAAAATAATGCTAAAAAATCAAGAAGTTTCGAAAAAAACATTTTTAACTAAACTTAGCTAAACCCAGAAGAAATTAGTCGCTCCCCCCAAACCTAATTACTTTCATTGCCCTCAATGAACAAAAGAAAATAAAGTAAGGAAAAGAAAAAACTCCTTTTTTGATGAATTTTTGGGGCACATAAAAAAATCGCTCATTTATCATTTAGTAGTGTCCAAATTGCAGCAAAAAGGTAGAAACAATCACCCCAAATCGTGACCCAACAAGAAGACGGACTCGATATGCAATTTTCCTTCCAAAATTACACCAAATGAAGCTTTAATCTTGCCAAATCTCCAAAACCCATGAGTAATCCCAAAAGAAAACAAAGAATTCGGAGTTTAAATATGATTAGGATCGAAGGATAGAGAGAAAGTGGAGAAAAGATGAGAAAATGAGAAAAGTTGTTCGTGAAAAATGAAGGAAAATGGCTCTTTTAAAACACCCATTTACTCATCGCGCAACGGTGCTCAAGTCTTTTCGCCGTGGCGCAAAACCCTAATTTTTACAAGAGAAATTCAATTGGGGGTGACTACTTCGGTGCAAAGCCTTACTAGCTGCAGTGGTTTAGCCTCGGGTCCTTTTATAAGCAGCATTTGAAGAGTCAACCGCGACACTCAATGCCTCCCGCTGCGGCTCCTTTCACTGGGTATGTAAAAAGCCCTTTTTCTCCTAAAAATAAAGGAAAAGTAGTTAAAAATAAAAAAATAAAAATTAATCCTAAACTACCAAACAATTAACTCTAAAAATTCACTAACTAAATTAACTTTGAAACAAAATAAAAACAAAATTAATAAAAATCCTAACAACTAAAAATAATTCAAGATTAGAAATAAAAATTGCTCAAAATAAATCGAGTTGTCTCTTGAAAAGCGCTAAAATTTAAGTTGTTAGCTAGACTTTCTCCACTCTTCTACTTTGGAATTGAAAGCACAACAGACACTCGTTCGGTGCTAAAATTTCCTCCCAAATAGTGCTTCAATTGTTGCCCGTTCACTGTAAAAGTTCCCTTTGATGGATGATGAACTTCTATTGCTCCTGATGGTAAAACCATGTTAACTATGAATGGACCAGACCATCTCGATCTTAATTTACCCGGAAAAAGCTTAAGACGTGAGTTGAAAAGAAGAACTTGTTGACCAACTTCAAAATCGCTCTTCTAAATATGCTTATCATGCCATCTTTTTGCCTTATCCTTATAAATCTTAGCATTCTCATAAGCATTATTACGAAACTCTTTCATCTCATTTAATTGTAACAATCTCTTTTCCCCTGCAGTTTGTAAGTCAAAATTCAAAAGTTTAACAACCCAAAATGATTTGTGCTCCAACTCAACCGGAAGATGACACGATTTGCCATAAACCAATTGATATGGAGACATCCCAATAGGTGTCTTGAATGCCGTTCTATAAGCCCATAAAGCGTCATCCAACTTACTTGACCAATCCCTATTAGAAGAATTAACTGTTTTCTCCAGAATTCGCTAGAGCTCACGATTAGATACCTCAACTTGACCACTTATTTGCGGGTGATAAGGAGTAGCTATACGATGTGTTACTCCAATTTACCCAATAGTGACTCAAATTGACTGTTACAAAAATGAGATCCCCCATCACTTATGATAGCTCTTGGTGTATCAAATCTTGCAAAAATATTCTTCTTAAGAAATTTAACCACCACCCTAGCATCATTGGTTTGCAGTGCCTCAGCTTTAACCCATTTGGAAACGTAATCTACAACAACCAAAATAAAACCATTAGCATAAGAGGATGGAAAAAGACCCATAAAATCAATACCCCATACATCAAACAATTCTATTTCTAAAATATTTATTAGAGGCATCTCATTTTCCCTAGATATATTCCAACCCTTTGACATCTATCACAATTGCAACAAAATTAAATGAATCTTTTAAAAGAGAAGGCCAATAAAATCTTGATTGTAAAACTTTGGCTGCAATTTTAGTAGCTCCAAAATGTCCTCCAACTTCACGAGAATGAAAATGATGCAGAATACTCTCCATCTCCTTTTCCGGCACACAGTTCATAATTATTTGATCGTCGCATTTCTTATATGGGAAATGATCATCCCATAAATAGTACTTGAGATTTGAGAAAAACTTCTTCCTCCTTTGATAAGTAAGCTCGGGAGGCAAAATCTTCTTAGCCAAATAGTTAACAATGTCTGCATACCATGACACTTCTTCAACTACAAAAGTTGCTCATCAGCAAATCTTTCATTAATATCATCATCAACTTCTTCATTAGGCTCCACATGATTCATCCGAGAAAGATGATCTGTAACTAAATTCTCAATTCCTTTCTTGTCTTTGATTTCCAAGTCAAATTCTTGTATTAGCAAGATCCAACAAAGTAGCCTTGGCTTTGCCTCTTTCTTAGCAAATAAATACCTCAAAGTTGAATGTCAGTATAGACAATCACCTTAGACCCTATCAAATAAGATCGAAATTTGTCAAAAGCATAAACAATTGCTAAAAGTTCTTTATCAGTGGTTGCATAATTTACTTGACCCTCTATTAAAACCTTGCTAGCATAATAAATCACGTGAAAATTTTTACCTTTCCGTTGCCCTAAAATAGCACCTATAGCAAAGTCACTAGCATCACACATCAATGTAAAGACAATTCCCAATCAGGTGCAACAATAATAGGAGAAGATATCAATTTAGACTTAAGAGTTTCAAAAGCATTTAAACATTCTTTAGAAAAATAAAAAACTGCATCCTTAGCCAATAAATCACAAAGAGGTTTAGAAAATTTTGAAAAGTCCTTAATGAATCTTCTATAAAATCCTGCATGACCAAGAAAACTTCTAACTCCCTTTACATTTGTAGGTGGTGGCAGCTTCTCAATCACATCTATCTTAGCACGATCCACCTCAATTCCTTTTACAGAAATTCGATGTCCCAACACATACCTTCTCTTACCATAAAATGGCATTTTTCCCAATTTAAAAACCAAGTTTGTGTCAACACATCGCTACAAAACCAAAGAAAGATTAGAAAGGCAATCATCAAAAGAAGAACCAAAAACAGAAAAATCATCCATAAACACTTCAATGCATTTTTCAATCATATCAGAGAAAATGGACATCATGCAACGTTGAAAAGTGGCCGGAGTGTTGCATAAATCGAATGGCATTCGTCGGTAAGCAAAAGTGCCATATGAGCATGTAAAGTGGTCTTCTCTTGATCTTCCGGTGCTATGGGGATTTGATTGTATCCTGAATATCCATCTAGAAAACAATAATAATCATGACCGGAAAGTCTCTCCACCATTTGGTTAATGAAGGGTAAAGGAAAGTGATCATTTCTTGTGGCATCATTAAGCTTCTGGTTATCGTTCTTGTGGGGATAAGTTCGTTATTATCATTCTTCACTACAGTTATACCTCCTTTCTTAGGAACTACTTGAATTGGACTTACCCATGTACTATCCGAGATTGGGTAAATTATACCTGCATCCAAAAGCTTCACAACCTCTTTCTTAACCATTTCTTGCATAGATGGATTTAATTTTCGTTGTGGTTGAACTGTTGGCTTGTAGCTTTCTTCAAATAGGATCTTATGCATACAAATCGATGGGCTTATTCCCTTAATGTCATCAATAGTCCATCCAATAGCTTTCTTATGCTCTTTCAAAACTCTTAATAGTTTTTATTCCTCCAAACCATTCAAAGAAGAGTTAATAATAAAAGGATATTAACTAGAATCTTTTAAGAAAGCATACCTGAGATGAGATGGCAACAATTTAAGTTCAAGTTTAGGAGGCTTCTTCTTTAATGTATGATTGTTAACATGAATGGCCTCTAATCCTCACATTTTAACTTTCTTGGAAACTCATAAGTTAGCAATGCATCAAGATTATTAACACATTCAATTATATCATCATCATCATCACAAGAGTTCCTAAATTTCTACCATTCATTATACAATTTTCTAAAGGTGAAGTGGGAAAAGTTTCATGAAATGTTTTAGCTACCATCCTATCAAAAACACTGATTGCAAAGCATGCATCAATATCAGATGGAAATTTCATAGCCTCAAAACATTAAACGTAACTTTTTCATCTTGAACCCTTAAAATCAACTTACCTTGATGAACATCTATAAGAGTTCTATTTGTAGCAAGAAAAGGTCTTCCTAATATAAGTGGAACATCCTGGTCTTCTTCCATATCTAATACAATAAAATCAGCCAAAAATATAAACTTATCCACTTTTAACAAAACATCCTCAATAATGCCTCTTGGATGTTTGATAGATCTATCCGCAAGCTGCAAACATACCGTAGTAGGGTTTACTTCCCTTAGTCCAAGTTTCTTGAAAATAGAAAGAGGCATCGAATTAACACTTGCACCTAGATCACATAAAACTTTATCAAAATAAAAATCACCAATAGTGCAAGGTATAGTGAAACTCCCTGGATCTTTTAGCTTAGGAGGAAGCTTCCTTTGAAGAATGGCGCTGCACTATTCAGTGAGCATCACATTCTCATTGTCCATCAATTTCCTCTTATTTGATAATACCTCCTTTAAGAATTTAGCATATTTCGGCATTTGCTCCAGCATATCTACAAAAGGAAGATTGATATGTGGACCCGCATTTTTCATGTGCGTCCCCACTCGTCGGCGAGACTTGCTTTTATTTGTGAAGAATTAATTTAGAAAAGTTGGAGTCGCCACTATTTTTATTTTGATTTAAAGGGAAAAATAAAACAAGAAAGAAAAACCCTAAATTTGACTCCATAATTTGGAAAAAAGGCATGTCTTTGAAAAACCCGAGTCTTGGTCCGGGGATCAGGTTACTTACTGGGAAGGTACCTCTAGGAGGTAGCACCCTCTAAAGCCCTAAAAAGGTCTCTACTGACAAAATTAAGGGAAGTGCGGCAATAATCAGTTAATTATAGATACCTAAATAGGCTAGGTGATTTTAGAGAGTGGCATGCCAAACACAATCAAATTGCAATACAGAAGAGTTAGGGTGCGTACCTGAACCACTCTTCAAGCGCTATCTATAAACTAAAGTTAGTGTAGAAATGTAGCACACAACATTTGTTTTATTTAGCAAATCAGGCATAATCAAGACATCCAAGAATCACGTCAAATATGGATATGGTCATCAATGGCATACAAGTCCATAGAGTTCTAGAAAACTAGATGAGAAGAGAGCGTACCTGGATAGCGAGCCAGTACTCCTCTATTGGGAATCAAGAGCATCTCAACAATAAATAAAACCAAATTCAAGCATATCTCCAAGAGGAATCAAAAATCAATTAAATACCAAACAATCATCTTTTAAAATCAATATTAGTGAAGATATCAAGAATGTCGGAACCCCCACCAAGGTCCAAATTGCTTTTGCACAATTGATTCAACCAGTCCTTATTTAGAACCATGATGAAGTTTTATGTGCTTGTTGAAAATCGAGGAAAAAAACCATGAAAATAGTTGGCAAATCCCAAAAGGTGACATGTTTGAAGAAATATGGTGCAAGGGTTTTAAAACTGAATTTTCTCAACCCGAAATCCTCCAATGATGAAATTAAAAAAAGAATAACAGCTTTGATGGAAAAGAGACTAAAACAAAAAGTGAAGGAAAAAAAAAATGTCAAAACAGAAGGCAAAAGGAAAATCAAAGCAATAAGGGAATGGGCATCAAGATGGCCACTGTATGAGTGAGGTCTGGGGGTGTGACTGAGGACTACTTCGCTAAATTTGAAGATGAATTTCCTTAATTCCATTTCCGTGGTGCTGCAAACGTTCTGATACCCTCAATAATTCAGGCACATCATCTCCTTGGCCCTCTGAACAAGCTCCATGGTTTGCAGATAATTATAAGTCTCATGATACAGGAGCAACCAACCCTTTCCAATAATAACATATAAACCTGTTCACGAGTCATGCAACCTGGTAATCCACCAGATCCAAAGAATTAATGCCAAGTAATTCTATGAGGAACAAGTGAATGTCAAGATTCTCAATTTTGAACAGCTTCAATCAAAGACTACACAAATAGTTGACTTTCACTAAGTCATCATCATCATCATCACACAACCAGGTTGTTGTTTCAATTCAGTGTCAAGTTGCTGAACTTTTTCTTGTTTTAGCCATATAGGAAGCCTTTTCGATTGTAAATCCGAATGACATCAAGTTTAATCCCCAATTCTGAACCCTCAAGGTACAGTTTTCTTCATTGAGCTTTATTACTTTTCCTTATCTGAATATTACAGTAGTTCCATTCAGGCAGCCAACACTTAGGCGATATAGCGAGCATTTCTTGAGAAGACGTTCAGTTCATTTTAACAGTAGAGATGCTTCCCAAACACTTTGAGAAGTTATAAAAGGATTTCTCACCAATCTGCTCATTGTCCTCCATATTTAAAGTCCCTTAGCCATCTCAGTTGTGAATCTTCAAATCTATCATCCTAATCCGTCTGGATAATTCCCTCCTAGCAAATTCGGAAA
>CALNHZ020000390.1:0-51406 GCA_940586395.1 Vitis riparia x Vitis cinerea | reverse complement strand
CTCGCACGGATCCACCTTTTCCCGATACTTGCTCGGATTCTATCATTTTCCGTACTGACATCGATTCTAGCCTTTTCAGAACTTGTCAGACGTTTTTCGTACTGACGCAGGATTCCCACCGTTTTCCCGGACTGCTCTATTCTATCATTTCCGGTCATGACACCGATTCTAGCCTTTTCAGGAACTGGTCGGACATTTTTTCGTTCCCGCACGGATTCCACCTTTTCCCGATACTGGCTCGGATTCTATCATTTTCCGTACTGACAACCGGATTCTAGCCTTTTCAGGAACTGGTCAGGACAGTTTTTTTCGGTACTCGCACTGATTCCACCTTTTCCCAGATACTGGCTCGGATTCTATCATTTTCCGGTACTGACATCGATTCTAGCCTTTTCAGGAACTGGTCAGGACAGTTTTTCGGTACTCGCACGGATTCCACCTTTTCCCGATACTGGCTCGGATTCTATCATTTTCCGGTACTGACATCGATTCTAGCCTTTTCAGGAACTGGTCAGGACAGTTTTTCGGTACTCGCACGGATTCCACCTTTTCCCGATACTGGCTCGGATTCTATCATTTTTCGGTACTGACACCGATTCTAGCCTTTTCAGGAACTGGTCCGGACAGTTTTTCGGTACTCGCACGGATTCCACCTTTTCCCGATACTGGCTCGGATTCTATCATTTTCCGGTACTGACACCGATTCTAGCCTTTTCAGGAACTGGTCAGGACAGTTTTTCGGTACTCGCACGGATTCCACCTTTTCCCGATACTGGCTCGGATTCTATCATTTTCCGGTACTGACACCGATTCTAGCCTTTTCAGGAACTGGTCAGGACAGTTTTTCGGTACTCGCACGGATTCCACCTTTTCCCCGATACTGGCTCGGATTCTATCATTTTCCGGTACTGACACCGATTCTAGCCTTTTCAGGAACTGGTCAGGACAGTTTTTCGGTACTCGCACGGATTCCACCTTTTCCCGATACTGGCTCGGATTCTATCATTTTCCGGTACTGACATCGATTCTAGCCTTTTCAGGAACTGGTCAGGACAGTTTTTCGGTACTCGCACGGATTCCACCTTTTCCCGATACTGGCTCGGATTCTATCATTTTCCGGTACTGACACTCGATTCTAGCCTTTTCAGGAACTGGTCAGGACAGTTTTTCGGTACTCGCACGGATTCCACCTTTTCCCGATACTGGCTCGGATTCTATCATTTTCCGGTACTGACATCGATTCTAGCCTTTTCAGGAACTGGTCAGGACAGTTTTTCGGTACTCGCACGGATTCCACCTTTTCCCGATACTGGCTCGGATTCTATCATTTTCCGGTACTGACACCGATTCTAGCCTTTTCAGGAACTGGTCAGGACAGTTTTTTCGGTACTCGCACGGATTCCACCTTTTCCCGATACTGGCTCGGATTCTATCATTTTCCGGTACTGACACCGATTCTAGCCTTTTCAGGAACTGGTCAGGACAGTTTTTCGGTACTCGCACGGATTCCACCTTTTCCCGATACTGGCTCGGATTCTATCATTTTCCGGTACTGACACCGATTCTAGCCTTTTCAGGAACTGGTCAGGACAGTTTTTCGGTACTCGCACGGATTCCACCTTTTCCCGATACTGGCTCGGATTCTATCATTTTCCGGTACTGACATCGATTCTAGCCTTTTCAGGAACTGGTCAGGACAGTTTTTCGGTACTCGCACGGATTCCACCTTTTCCCGATACTGGCTCGGATTCTATCATTTTCCGGTACTGACATCGATTCTAGCCTTTTCAGGAACTGGTCAGGACAGTTTTTCGGTACTCGCACGGATTCCACCTTTTCCCGATACTGGCTCGGATTCTATCATTTTCCGGTACTGACATCGATTCTAGCCTTTTCAGGAACTGGTCAGGACAGTTTTTCGGTACTCGCACGGATTCCACCTTTTCCCGATACTGGCTCGGATTCTATCATTTTCCGGTACTGACACCGATTCTAGCCTTTTCAGGAACTGGTCAGGACAGTTTTTCGGTACTCGCACGGATTCCACCTTTTCCCGATACTGGCTCGGATTCTATCATTTTCCGGTACTGACATCGATTCTAGCCTTTTCAGGAACTGGTCAGGACAGTTTTTCGGTACTCGCACGGATTCCACCTTTTCCCGATACTGGCTCGGATTCTATCATTTTCCGGTACTGACACCGATTCTAGCCTTTTCAGGAACTGGTCAGGACAGTTTTTCGGTACTCGCACGGATTCCACCTTTTCCCGATACTGGCTCGGATTCTATCATTTTCCGGTACTGACACCGATTCTAGCCTTTTCAGGAACTGGTCAGGACAGTTTTTCGGTACTCGCACGGATTCCACCTTTTCCCGATACTGGCTCGGATTCTATCATTTTCCGGTACTGACATCGATTCTAGCCTTTTCAGGAACTGGTCAGGACAGTTTTTCGGTACTCGCACGGATTCCACCTTTTCCCGATACTGGCTCGGATTCTATCATTTTCCGGTACTGACATCGATTCTAGCCTTTTCAGGAACTGGTCAGGACAGTTTTTCGGTACTCGCACGGATTCCACCTTTTCCCGATACTGGCTCGGATTCTATCATTTTCCGGTACTGACACCGATTCTAGCCTTTTCAGGAACTGGTCAGGACAGTTTTTCGGTACTCGCACGGATTCCACCTTTTCCCGATACTGGCTCGGATTCTATCATTTTCCGGTACTGACATCGATTCTAGCCTTTTCAGGAACTGGTCAGGACAGTTTTTCGGTACTCGCACGGATTCCACCTTTTCCCGATACTGGCTCGGATTCTATCATTTTCCGGTACTGACACCGATTCTAGCCTTTTCAGGAACTGGTCAGGACAGTTTTTCGGTACTCGCACGGATTCCACCTTTTCCCGATACTGGCTCGGATTCTATCATTTTCCGGTACTGACACCGATTCTAGCCTTTTCAGGAACTGGTCAGGACAGTTTTTCGGTACTCGCACGGATTCCACCTTTTCCCGATACTGGCTCGGATTCTATCATTTTCCGGTACTGACACCGATTCTAGCCTTTTCAGGAACTGGTCAGGACAGTTTTTCGGTACTCGCACGGATTCCACCTTTTCCCGATACTGGCTCGGATTCTATCATTTTCCGGTACTGACATCGATTCTAGCCTTTTCAGGAACTGGTCAGGACAGTTTTTCGGTACTCGCACGGATTCCACCTTTTCCCGATACTGGCTCGGATTCTATCATTTTCCGGTACTGACACCGATTCTAGCCTTTTCAGGAACTGGTCAGGACAGTTTTTCGGTACTCGCACGGATTCCACCTTTTCCCGATACTGGCTCGGATTCTATCATTTTCCGGTACTGACATCGATTCTAGCCTTTTCAGGAACTGGTCAGGACAGTTTTTCGGTACTCGCACGGATTCCACCTTTTCCCGATACTGGCTCGGATTCTATCATTTTCCGGTACTGACACCGATTCTAGCCTTTTCAGGAACTGGTCAGGACAGTTTTTCGGTACTCGCACGGATTCCACCTTTTCCCGATACTGGCTCGGATTCTATCATTTTCCGGTACTGACACCGATTCTAGCCTTTTCAGGAACTGGTCAGGACAGTTTTTCGGTACTCGCACGGATTCCACCTTTTCCCGATACTGGCTCGGATTCTATCATTTTCCGGTACTGACACCGATTCTAGCCTTTTCAGGAACTGGTCAGGACAGTTTTTCGGTACTCGCACGGATTCCACCTTTTCCCGATACTGGCTCGGATTCTATCATTTTCCGGTACTGACATCGATTCTAGCCTTTTCAGGAACTGGTCAGGACAGTTTTTCGGTACTCGCACGGATTCCACCTTTTCCCGATACTGGCTCGGATTCTATCATTTTCCGGTACTGACATCGATTCTAGCCTTTTCAGGAACTGGTCAGGACAGTTTTTCGGTACTCGCACGGATTCCACCTTTTCCCGATACTGGCTCGGATTCTATCATTTTCCGGTACTGACATCGATTCTAGCCTTTTCAGGAACTGGTCAGGACAGTTTTTCGGTACTCGCACGGATTCCACCTTTTCCCGATACTGGCTCGGATTCTATCATTTTCCGGTACTGACACCGATTCTAGCCTTTTCAGGAACTGGTCAGGACAGTTTTTCGGTACTCGCACGGATTCCACCTTTTCCCGATACTGGCTCGGATTCTATCATTTTCCGGTACTGACATCGATTCTAGCCTTTTCAGGAACTGGTCAGGACAGTTTTTCGGTACTCGCACGGATTCCACCTTTTCCCGATACTGGCTCGGATTCTATCATTTTCCGGTACTGACACCGATTCTAGCCTTTTCAGGAACTGGTCAGGACAGTTTTTCGGTACTCGCACGGATTCCACCTTTTCCCGATACTGGCTCGGATTCTATCATTTTCCGGTACTGACACCGATTCTAGCCTTTTCAGGAACTGGTCAGGACAGTTTTTCGGTACTCGCACGGATTCCACCTTTTCCCGATACTGGCTCGGATTCTATCATTTTCCGGTACTGACACCGATTCTAGCCTTTTCAGGAACTGGTCAGGACAGTTTTTCGGTACTCGCACGGATTCCACCTTTTCCCGATACTGGCTCGGATTCTATCATTTTCCGGTACTGACACCGATTCTAGCCTTTTCAGGAACTGGTCAGGACAGTTTTTCGGTACTCGCACGGATTCCACCTTTTCCCGATACTGGCTCGGATTCTATCATTTTCCGGTACTGACACCGATTCTAGCCTTTTCAGGAACTGGTCAGGACAGTTTTTCGGTACTCGCACGGATTCCACCTTTTCCCGATACTGGCTCGGATTCTATCATTTTCCGGTACTGACACCGATTCTAGCCTTTTCAGGAACTGGTCAGGACAGTTTTTCGGTACTCGCACGGATTCCACCTTTTCCCGATACTGGCTCGGATTCTATCATTTTCCGGTACTGACACCGATTCTAGCCTTTTCAGGAACTGGTCAGGACAGTTTTTCGGTACTCGCACGGATTCCACCTTTTCCCGATACTGGCTCGGATTCTATCATTTTCCGGTACTGACACCGATTCTAGCCTTTTCAGGAACTGGTCAGGACAGTTTTTCGGTACTCGCACGGATTCCACCTTTTCCCGATACTGGCTCGGATTCTATCATTTTCCGGTACTGACACCGATTCTAGCCTTTTCAGGAACTGGTCAGGACAGTTTTTCGGTACTCGCACGGATTCCACCTTTTCCCGATACTGGCTCGGATTCTATCATTTTCCGGTACTGACATCGATTCTAGCCTTTTCAGGAACTGGTCAGGACAGTTTTTCGGTACTCGCACGGATTCCACCTTTTCCCGATACTGGCTCGGATTCTATCATTTTCCGGTACTGACACCGATTCTAGCCTTTTCAGGAACTGGTCAGGACAGTTTTTCGGTACTCGCACGGATTCCACCTTTTCCCGATACTGGCTCGGATTCTATCATTTTCCGGTACTGACACCGATTCTAGCCTTTTCAGGAACTGGTCAGGACAGTTTTTCGGTACTCGCACGGATTCCACCTTTTCCCGATACTGGCTCGGATTCTATCATTTTCCGGTACTGACACCGATTCTAGCCTTTTCAGGAACTGGTCAGGACAGTTTTTCGGTACTCGCACGGATTCCACCTTTTCCCGATACTGGCTCGGATTCTATCATTTTCCGGTACTGACACCGATTCTAGCCTTTTCAGGAACTGGTCAGGACAGTTTTTCGGTACTCGCACGGATTCCACCTTTTCCCGATACTGGCTCGGATTCTATCATTTTCCGGTACTGACACCGATTCTAGCCTTTTCAGGAACTGGTCAGGACAGTTTTTCGGTACTCGCACGGATTCCACCTTTTCCCGATACTGGCTCGGATTCTATCATTTTCCGGTACTGACACCGATTCTAGCCTTTTCAGGAACTGGTCAGGACAGTTTTTCGGTACTCGCACGGATTCCACCTTTTCCCGATACTGGCTCGGATTCTATCATTTTCCGGTACTGACATCGATTCTAGCCTTTTCAGGAACTGGTCAGGACAGTTTTTCGGTACTCGCACGGATTCCACCTTTTCCCGATACTGGCTCGGATTCTATCATTTTCCGGTACTGACACCGATTCTAGCCTTTTCAGGAACTGGTCAGGACAGTTTTTCGGTACTCGCACGGATTCCACCTTTTCCCGATACTGGCTCGGATTCTATCATTTTCCGGTACTGACACCGATTCTAGCCTTTTCAGGAACTGGTCAGGACAGTTTTTCGGTACTCGCACGGATTCCACCTTTTCCCGATACTGGCTCGGATTCTATCATTTTCCGGTACTGACACCGATTCTAGCCTTTTCAGGAACTGGTCAGGACAGTTTTTCGGTACTCGCACGGATTCCACCTTTTCCCGATACTGGCTCGGATTCTATCATTTTCCGGTACTGACACCGATTCTAGCCTTTTCAGGAACTGGTCAGGACAGTTTTTCGGTACTCGCACGGATTCCACCTTTTCCCGATACTGGCTCGGATTCTATCATTTTCCGGTACTGACACCGATTCTAGCCTTTTCAGGAACTGGTCAGGACAGTTTTTCGGTACTCGCACGGATTCCACCTTTTCCCGATACTGGCTCGGATTCTATCATTTTCCGGTACTGACACCGATTCTAGCCTTTTCAGGAACTGGTCAGGACAGTTTTTCGGTACTCGCACGGATTCCACCTTTTCCCGATACTGGCTCGGATTCTATCATTTTCCGGTACTGACACCGATTCTAGCCTTTTCAGGAACTGGTCAGGACAGTTTTTCGGTACTCGCACGGATTCCACCTTTTCCCGATACTGGCTCGGATTCTATCATTTTCCGGTACTGACACCGATTCTAGCCTTTTCAGGAACTGGTCAGGACAGTTTTTCGGTACTCGCACGGATTCCACCTTTTCCCGATACTGGCTCGGATTCTATCATTTTCCGGTACTGACACCGATTCTAGCCTTTTCAGGAACTGGTCAGGACAGTTTTTCGGTACTCGCACGGATTCCACCTTTTCCCGATACTGGCTCGGATTCTATCATTTTCCGGTACTGACACCGATTCTAGCCTTTTCAGGAACTGGTCAGGACAGTTTTTCGGTACTCGCACGGATTCCACCTTTTCCCGATACTGGCTCGGATTCTATCATTTTCCGGTACTGACACCGATTCTAGCCTTTTCAGGAACTGGTCAGGACAGTTTTTCGGTACTCGCACGGATTCCACCTTTTCCCGATACTGGCTCGGATTCTATCATTTTCCGGTACTGACACCGATTCTAGCCTTTTCAGGAACTGGTCAGGACAGTTTTTCGGTACTCGCACGGATTCCACCTTTTCCCGATACTGGCTCGGATTCTATCATTTTCCGGTACTGACACCGATTCTAGCCTTTTCAGGAACTGGTCAGGACAGTTTTTCGGTACTCGCACGGATTCCACCTTTTCCCGATACTGGCTCGGATTCTATCATTTTCCGGTACTGACATCGATTCTAGCCTTTTCAGGAACTGGTCAGGACAGTTTTTCGGTACTCGCACGGATTCCACCTTTTCCCGATACTGGCTCGGATTCTATCATTTTCCGGTACTGACACCGATTCTAGCCTTTTCAGGAACTGGTCAGGACAGTTTTTCGGTACTCGCACGGATTCCACCTTTTCCCGATACTGGCTCGGATTCTATCATTTTCCGGTACTGACACCGATTCTAGCCTTTTCAGGAACTGGTCAGGACAGTTTTTCGGTACTCGCACGGATTCCACCTTTTCCCGATACTGGCTCGGATTCTATCATTTTCCGGTACTGACACCGATTCTAGCCTTTTCAGGAACTGGTCAGGACAGTTTTTCGGTACTCGCACGGATTCCACCTTTTCCCGATACTGGCTCGGATTCTATCATTTTCCGGTACTGACACCGATTCTAGCCTTTTCAGGAACTGGTCAGGACAGTTTTTCGGTACTCGCACGGATTCCACCTTTTCCCGATACTGGCTCGGATTCTATCATTTTCCGGTACTGACACCGATTCTAGCCTTTTCAGGAACTGGTCAGGACAGTTTTTCGGTACTCGCACGGATTCCACCTTTTCCCGATACTGGCTCGGATTCTATCATTTTCCGGTACTGACACCGATTCTAGCCTTTTCAGGAACTGGTCAGGACAGTTTTTCGGTACTCGCACGGATTCCACCTTTTCCCGATACTGGCTCGGATTCTATCATTTTCCGGTACTGACACCGATTCTAGCCTTTTCAGGAACTGGTCAGGACAGTTTTTCGGTACTCGCACGGATTCCACCTTTTCCCGATACTGGCTCGGATTCTATCATTTTCCGGTACTGACACCGATTCTAGCCTTTTCAGGAACTGGTCAGGACAGTTTTTCGGTACTCGCACGGATTCCACCTTTTCCCGATACTGGCTCGGATTCTATCATTTTCCGGTACTGACACCGATTCTAGCCTTTTCAGGAACTGGTCAGGACAGTTTTTCGGTACTCGCACGGATTCCACCTTTTCCCGATACTGGCTCGGATTCTATCATTTTCCGGTACTGACACCGATTCTAGCCTTTTCAGGAACTGGTCAGGACAGTTTTTCGGTACTCGCACGGATTCCACCTTTTCCCGATACTGGCTCGGATTCTATCATTTTCCGGTACTGACACCGATTCTAGCCTTTTCAGGAACTGGTCAGGACAGTTTTTCGGTACTCGCACGGATTCCACCTTTTCCCGATACTGGCTCGGATTCTATCATTTTCCGGTACTGACACCGATTCTAGCCTTTTCAGGAACTGGTCAGGACAGTTTTTCGGTACTCGCACGGATTCCACCTTTTCCCGATACTGGCTCGGATTCTATCATTTTCCGGTACTGACACCGATTCTAGCCTTTTCAGGAACTGGTCAGGACAGTTTTTCGGTACTCGCACGGATTCCACCTTTTCCCGATACTGGCTCGGATTCTATCATTTTCCGGTACTGACACCGATTCTAGCCTTTTCAGGAACTGGTCAGGACAGTTTTTCGGTACTCGCACGGATTCCACCTTTTCCCGATACTGGCTCGGATTCTATCATTTTCCGGTACTGACACCGATTCTAGCCTTTTCAGGAACTGGTCAGGACAGTTTTTCGGTACTCGCACGGATTCCACCTTTTCCCGATACTGGCTCGGATTCTATCATTTTCCGGTACTGACACCGATTCTAGCCTTTTCAGGAACTGGTCAGGACAGTTTTTCGGTACTCGCACGGATTCCACCTTTTCCCGATACTGGCTCGGATTCTATCATTTTCCGGTACTGACACCGATTCTAGCCTTTTCAGGAACTGGTCAGGACAGTTTTTCGGTACTCGCACGGATTCCACCTTTTCCCGATACTGGCTCGGATTCTATCATTTTCCGGTACTGACACCGATTCTAGCCTTTTCAGGAACTGGTCAGGACAGTTTTTCGGTACTCGCACGGATTCCACCTTTTCCCGATACTGGCTCGGATTCTATCATTTTCCGGTACTGACACCGATTCTAGCCTTTTCAGGAACTGGTCAGGACAGTTTTTCGGTACTCGCACGGATTCCACCTTTTCCCGATACTGGCTCGGATTCTATCATTTTCCGGTACTGACACCGATTCTAGCCTTTTCAGGAACTGGTCAGGACAGTTTTTCGGTACTCGCACGGATTCCACCTTTTCCCGATACTGGCTCGGATTCTATCATTTTCCGGTACTGACACCGATTCTAGCCTTTTCAGGAACTGGTCAGGACAGTTTTTCGGTACTCGCACGGATTCCACCTTTTCCCGATACTGGCTCGGATTCTATCATTTTCCGGTACTGACACCGATTCTAGCCTTTTCAGGAACTGGTCAGGACAGTTTTTCGGTACTCGCACGGATTCCACCTTTTCCCGATACTGGCTCGGATTCTATCATTTTCCGGTACTGACACCGATTCTAGCCTTTTCAGGAACTGGTCAGGACAGTTTTTCGGTACTCGCACGGATTCCACCTTTTCCCGATACTGGCTCGGATTCTATCATTTTCCGGTACTGACACCGATTCTAGCCTTTTCAGGAACTGGTCAGGACAGTTTTTCGGTACTCGCACGGATTCCACCTTTTCCCGATACTGGCTCGGATTCTATCATTTTCCGGTACTGACACCGATTCTAGCCTTTTCAGGAACTGGTCAGGACAGTTTTTCGGTACTCGCACGGATTCCACCTTTTCCCGATACTGGCTCGGATTCTATCATTTTCCGGTACTGACACCGATTCTAGCCTTTTCAGGAACTGGTCAGGACAGTTTTTCGGTACTCGCACGGATTCCACCTTTTCCCGATACTGGCT
Source organism: Vitis riparia x Vitis cinerea (assembly GCA_940586395.1). Lineage (NCBI taxonomy): Eukaryota > Viridiplantae > Streptophyta > Magnoliopsida > Vitales > Vitaceae > Vitis > Vitis riparia x Vitis cinerea. Next base: position 40,995 of record CALNHZ020000390.1, on the reverse strand, counting down.
CGGATTCTATCATTTTCCGGTACTGACACCGATTCTAGCCTTTTCAGGAACTGGTCAGGACAGTTTTTCGGTACTCGCACGGATTCCACCTTTTCCCGATACTGGCTCGGATTCTATCATTTTCCGGTACTGACACCGATTCTAGCCTTTTCAGGAACTGGTCAGGACAGTTTTTCGGTACTCGCACGGATTCCACCTTTTCCCGATACTGGCTCGGATTCTATCATTTTCCGGTACTGACACCGATTCTAGCCTTTTCAGGAACTGGTCAGGACAGTTTTTCGGTACTCGCACGGATTCCACCTTTTCCCGATACTGGCTCGGATTCTATCATTTTCCGGTACTGACACCGATTCTAGCCTTTTCAGGAACTGGTCAGGACAGTTTTTCGGTACTCGCACGGATTCCACCTTTTCCCGATACTGGCTCGGATTCTATCATTTTCCGGTACTGACACCGATTCTAGCCTTTTCAGGAACTGGTCAGGACAGTTTTTCGGTACTCGCACGGATTCCACCTTTTCCCGATACTGGCTCGGATTCTATCATTTTCCGGTACTGACACCGATTCTAGCCTTTTCAGGAACTGGTCAGGACAGTTTTTCGGTACTCGCACGGATTCCACCTTTTCCCGATACTGGCTCGGATTCTATCATTTTCCGGTACTGACACCGATTCTAGCCTTTTCAGGAACTGGTCAGGACAGTTTTTCGGTACTCGCACGGATTCCACCTTTTCCCGATACTGGCTCGGATTCTATCATTTTCCGGTACTGACACCGATTCTAGCCTTTTCAGGAACTGGTCAGGACAGTTTTTCGGTACTCGCACGGATTCCACCTTTTCCCGATACTGGCTCGGATTCTATCATTTTCCGGTACTGACACCGATTCTAGCCTTTTCAGGAACTGGTCAGGACAGTTTTTCGGTACTCGCACGGATTCCACCTTTTCCCGATACTGGCTCGGATTCTATCATTTTCCGGTACTGACACCGATTCTAGCCTTTTCAGGAACTGGTCAGGACAGTTTTTCGGTACTCGCACGGATTCCACCTTTTCCCGATACTGGCTCGGATTCTATCATTTTCCGGTACTGACACCGATTCTAGCCTTTTCAGGAACTGGTCAGGACAGTTTTTCGGTACTCGCACGGATTCCACCTTTTCCCGATACTGGCTCGGATTCTATCATTTTCCGGTACTGACACCGATTCTAGCCTTTTCAGGAACTGGTCAGGACAGTTTTTCGGTACTCGCACGGATTCCACCTTTTCCCGATACTGGCTCGGATTCTATCATTTTCCGGTACTGACACCGATTCTAGCCTTTTCAGGAACTGGTCAGGACAGTTTTTCGGTACTCGCACGGATTCCACCTTTTCCCGATACTGGCTCGGATTCTATCATTTTCCGGTACTGACACCGATTCTAGCCTTTTCAGGAACTGGTCAGGACAGTTTTTCGGTACTCGCACGGATTCCACCTTTTCCCGATACTGGCTCGGATTCTATCATTTTCCGGTACTGACACCGATTCTAGCCTTTTCAGGAACTGGTCAGGACAGTTTTTCGGTACTCGCACGGATTCCACCTTTTCCCGATACTGGCTCGGATTCTATCATTTTCCGGTACTGACACCGATTCTAGCCTTTTCAGGAACTGGTCAGGACAGTTTTTCGGTACTCGCACGGATTCCACCTTTTCCCGATACTGGCTCGGATTCTATCATTTTCCGGTACTGACACCGATTCTAGCCTTTTCAGGAACTGGTCAGGACAGTTTTTCGGTACTCGCACGGATTCCACCTTTTCCCGATACTGGCTCGGATTCTATCATTTTCCGGTACTGACACCGATTCTAGCCTTTTCAGGAACTGGTCAGGACAGTTTTTCGGTACTCGCACGGATTCCACCTTTTCCCGATACTGGCTCGGATTCTATCATTTTCCGGTACTGACACCGATTCTAGCCTTTTCAGGAACTGGTCAGGACAGTTTTTCGGTACTCGCACGGATTCCACCTTTTCCCGATACTGGCTCGGATTCTATCATTTTCCGGTACTGACACCGATTCTAGCCTTTTCAGGAACTGGTCAGGACAGTTTTTCGGTACTCGCACGGATTCCACCTTTTCCCGATACTGGCTCGGATTCTATCATTTTCCGGTACTGACACCGATTCTAGCCTTTTCAGGAACTGGTCAGGACAGTTTTTCGGTACTCGCACGGATTCCACCTTTTCCCGATACTGGCTCGGATTCTATCATTTTCCGGTACTGACACCGATTCTAGCCTTTTCAGGAACTGGTCAGGACAGTTTTTCGGTACTCGCACGGATTCCACCTTTTCCCGATACTGGCTCGGATTCTATCATTTTCCGGTACTGACACCGATTCTAGCCTTTTCAGGAACTGGTCAGGACAGTTTTTCGGTACTCGCACGGATTCCACCTTTTCCCGATACTGGCTCGGATTCTATCATTTTCCGGTACTGACACCGATTCTAGCCTTTTCAGGAACTGGTCAGGACAGTTTTTCGGTACTCGCACGGATTCCACCTTTTCCCGATACTGGCTCGGATTCTATCATTTTCCGGTACTGACACCGATTCTAGCCTTTTCAGGAACTGGTCAGGACAGTTTTTCGGTACTCGCACGGATTCCACCTTTTCCCGATACTGGCTCGGATTCTATCATTTTCCGGTACTGACACCGATTCTAGCCTTTTCAGGAACTGGTCAGGACAGTTTTTCGGTACTCGCACGGATTCCACCTTTTCCCGATACTGGCTCGGATTCTATCATTTTCCGGTACTGACACCGATTCTAGCCTTTTCAGGAACTGGTCAGGACAGTTTTTCGGTACTCGCACGGATTCCACCTTTTCCCGATACTGGCTCGGATTCTATCATTTTCCGGTACTGACACCGATTCTAGCCTTTTCAGGAACTGGTCAGGACAGTTTTTCGGTACTCGCACGGATTCCACCTTTTCCCGATACTGGCTCGGATTCTATCATTTTCCGGTACTGACACCGATTCTAGCCTTTTCAGGAACTGGTCAGGACAGTTTTTCGGTACTCGCACGGATTCCACCTTTTCCCGATACTGGCTCGGATTCTATCATTTTCCGGTACTGACACCGATTCTAGCCTTTTCAGGAACTGGTCAGGACAGTTTTTCGGTACTCGCACGGATTCCACCTTTTCCCGATACTGGCTCGGATTCTATCATTTTCCGGTACTGACACCGATTCTAGCCTTTTCAGGAACTGGTCAGGACAGTTTTTCGGTACTCGCACGGATTCCACCTTTTCCCGATACTGGCTCGGATTCTATCATTTTCCGGTACTGACACCGATTCTAGCCTTTTCAGGAACTGGTCAGGACAGTTTTTCGGTACTCGCACGGATTCCACCTTTTCCCGATACTGGCTCGGATTCTATCATTTTCCGGTACTGACATCGATTCTAGCCTTTTCAGGAACTGGTCAGGACAGTTTTTCGGTACTCGCACGGATTCCACCTTTTCCCGATACTGGCTCGGATTCTATCATTTTCCGGTACTGACACCGATTCTAGCCTTTTCAGGAACTGGTCAGGACAGTTTTTCGGTACTCGCACGGATTCCACCTTTTCCCGATACTGGCTCGGATTCTATCATTTTCCGGTACTGACACCGATTCTAGCCTTTTCAGGAACTGGTCAGGACAGTTTTTCGGTACTCGCACGGATTCCACCTTTTCCCGATACTGGCTCGGATTCTATCATTTTCCGGTACTGACACCGATTCTAGCCTTTTCAGGAACTGGTCAGGACAGTTTTTCGGTACTCGCACGGATTCCACCTTTTCCCGATACTGGCTCGGATTCTATCATTTTCCGGTACTGACACCGATTCTAGCCTTTTCAGGAACTGGTCAGGACAGTTTTTCGGTACTCGCACGGATTCCACCTTTTCCCGATACTGGCTCGGATTCTATCATTTTCCGGTACTGACACCGATTCTAGCCTTTTCAGGAACTGGTCAGGACAGTTTTTCGGTACTCGCACGGATTCCACCTTTTCCCGATACTGGCTCGGATTCTATCATTTTCCGGTACTGACACCGATTCTAGCCTTTTCAGGAACTGGTCAGGACAGTTTTTCGGTACTCGCACGGATTCCACCTTTTCCCGATACTGGCTCGGATTCTATCATTTTCCGGTACTGACACCGATTCTAGCCTTTTCAGGAACTGGTCAGGACAGTTTTTCGGTACTCGCACGGATTCCACCTTTTCCCGATACTGGCTCGGATTCTATCATTTTCCGGTACTGACACCGATTCTAGCCTTTTCAGGAACTGGTCAGGACAGTTTTTCGGTACTCGCACGGATTCCACCTTTTCCCGATACTGGCTCGGATTCTATCATTTTCCGGTACTGACACCGATTCTAGCCTTTTCAGGAACTGGTCAGGACAGTTTTTCGGTACTCGCACGGATTCCACCTTTTCCCGATACTGGCTCGGATTCTATCATTTTCCGGTACTGACACCGATTCTAGCCTTTTCAGGAACTGGTCAGGACAGTTTTTCGGTACTCGCACGGATTCCACCTTTTCCCGATACTGGCTCGGATTCTATCATTTTCCGGTACTGACACCGATTCTAGCCTTTTCAGGAACTGGTCAGGACAGTTTTTCGGTACTCGCACGGATTCCACCTTTTCCCGATACTGGCTCGGATTCTATCATTTTCCGGTACTGACACCGATTCTAGCCTTTTCAGGAACTGGTCAGGACAGTTTTTCGGTACTCGCACGGATTCCACCTTTTCCCGATACTGGCTCGGATTCTATCATTTTCCGGTACTGACACCGATTCTAGCCTTTTCAGGAACTGGTCAGGACAGTTTTTCGGTACTCGCACGGATTCCACCTTTTCCCGATACTGGCTCGGATTCTATCATTTTCCGGTACTGACACCGATTCTAGCCTTTTCAGGAACTGGTCAGGACAGTTTTTCGGTACTCGCACGGATTCCACCTTTTCCCGATACTGGCTCGGATTCTATCATTTTCCGGTACTGACACCGATTCTAGCCTTTTCAGGAACTGGTCAGGACAGTTTTTCGGTACTCGCACGGATTCCACCTTTTCCCGATACTGGCTCGGATTCTATCATTTTCCGGTACTGACACCGATTCTAGCCTTTTCAGGAACTGGTCAGGACAGTTTTTCGGTACTCGCACGGATTCCACCTTTTCCCGATACTGGCTCGGATTCTATCATTTTCCGGTACTGACACCGATTCTAGCCTTTTCAGGAACTGGTCAGGACAGTTTTTCGGTACTCGCACGGATTCCACCTTTTCCCGATACTGGCTCGGATTCTATCATTTTCCGGTACTGACACCGATTCTAGCCTTTTCAGGAACTGGTCAGGACAGTTTTTCGGTACTCGCACGGATTCCACCTTTTCCCGATACTGGCTCGGATTCTATCATTTTCCGGTACTGACACCGATTCTAGCCTTTTCAGGAACTGGTCAGGACAGTTTTTCGGTACTCGCACGGATTCCACCTTTTCCCGATACTGGCTCGGATTCTATCATTTTCCGGTACTGACACCGATTCTAGCCTTTTCAGGAACTGGTCAGGACAGTTTTTCGGTACTCGCACGGATTCCACCTTTTCCCGATACTGGCTCGGATTCTATCATTTTCCGGTACTGACACCGATTCTAGCCTTTTCAGGAACTGGTCAGGACAGTTTTTCGGTACTCGCACGGATTCCACCTTTTCCCGATACTGGCTCGGATTCTATCATTTTCCGGTACTGACACCGATTCTAGCCTTTTCAGGAACTGGTCAGGACAGTTTTTCGGTACTCGCACGGATTCCACCTTTTCCCGATACTGGCTCGGATTCTATCATTTTCCGGTACTGACACCGATTCTAGCCTTTTCAGGAACTGGTCAGGACAGTTTTTCGGTACTCGCACGGATTCCACCTTTTCCCGATACTGGCTCGGATTCTATCATTTTCCGGTACTGACACCGATTCTAGCCTTTTCAGGAACTGGTCAGGACAGTTTTTCGGTACTCGCACGGATTCCACCTTTTCCCGATACTGGCTCGGATTCTATCATTTTCCGGTACTGACACCGATTCTAGCCTTTTCAGGAACTGGTCAGGACAGTTTTTCGGTACTCGCACGGATTCCACCTTTTCCCGATACTGGCTCGGATTCTATCATTTTCCGGTACTGACACCGATTCTAGCCTTTTCAGGAACTGGTCAGGACAGTTTTTCGGTACTCGCACGGATTCCACCTTTTCCCGATACTGGCTCGGATTCTATCATTTTCGGTACTGACACCGATTCTAGCCTTTTCAGGAACTGGTCAGGACAGTTTTTCGGTACTCGCACGGATTCCACCTTTTCCCGATACTGGCTCGGATTCTATCATTTTCCGGTACTGACACCGATTCTAGCCTTTTCAGGAACTGGTCAGGACAGTTTTTCGGTACTCGCACGGATTCCACCTTTTCCCGATACTGGCTCGGATTCTATCATTTTCCGGTACTGACACCGATTCTAGCCTTTTCAGGAACTGGTCAGGACAGTTTTTCGGTACTCGCACGGATTCCACCTTTTCCCGATACTGGCTCGGATTCTATCATTTTCCGGTACTGACACCGATTCTAGCCTTTTCAGGAACTGGTCAGGACAGTTTTTCGGTACTCGCACGGATTCCACCTTTTCCCGATACTGGCTCGGATTCTATCATTTTCCGGTACTGACACCGATTCTAGCCTTTTCAGGAACTGGTCAGGACAGTTTTTCGGTACTCGCACGGATTCCACCTTTTCCCGATACTGGCTCGGATTCTATCATTTTCCGGTACTGACACCGATTCTAGCCTTTTCAGGAACTGGTCAGGACAGTTTTTCGGTACTCGCACGGATTCCACCTTTTCCCGATACTGGCTCGGATTCTATCATTTTCCGGTACTGACACCGATTCTAGCCTTTTCAGGAACTGGTCAGGACAGTTTTTCGGTACTCGCACGGATTCCACCTTTTCCCGATACTGGCTCGGATTCTATCATTTTCCGGTACTGACACCGATTCTAGCCTTTTCAGGAACTGGTCAGGACAGTTTTTCGGTACTCGCACGGATTCCACCTTTTCCCGATACTGGCTCGGATTCTATCATTTTCCGGTACTGACACCGATTCTAGCCTTTTCAGGAACTGGTCAGGACAGTTTTTCGGTACTCGCACGGATTCCACCTTTTCCCGATACTGGCTCGGATTCTATCATTTTCTCGGTACTGACACCGATTCTAGCCTTTTCAGGAACTGGTCAGGACAGTTTTTCGGTACTCGCACGGATTCCACCTTTTCCCGATACTGGCTCGGATTCTATCATTTTCCGGTACTGACACCGATTCTAGCCTTTTCAGGAACTGGTCAGGACAGTTTTTCGGTACTCGCACGGATTCCACCTTTTCCCGATACTGGCTCGGATTCTATCATTTTCCGGTACTGACACCGATTCTAGCCTTTTCAGGAACTGGTCAGGACAGTTTTTCGGTACTCGCACGGATTCCACCTTTTCCCGATACTGGCTCGGATTCTATCATTTTCCGGTACTGACACGATTCTAGCCTTTTCAGGAACTGGTCAGGACAGTTTTTCGGTACTCGCACGGATTCCACCTTTTCCCGATACTGGCTCGGATTCTATCATTTTCCGGTACTGACACCGATTCTAGCCTTTTCAGGAACTGGTCAGGACAGTTTTTCGGTACTCGCACGGATTCCACCTTTTCCCGATACTGGCTCGGATTCTATCATTTTCCGGTACTGACACCGATTCTAGCCTTTTCAGGAACTGGTCAGGACAGTTTTTCGGTACTCGCACGGATTCCACCTTTTCCCGATACTGGCTCGGATTCTATCATTTTCCGGTACTGACACCGATTCTAGCCTTTTCAGGAACTGGTCAGGACAGTTTTTCGGTACTCGCACGGATTCCACCTTTTCCCGATACTGGCTCGGATTCTATCATTTTCCGGTACTGACACCGATTCTAGCCTTTTCAGGAACTGGTCAGGACAGTTTTTCGGTACTCGCACGGATTCCACCTTTTCCCGATACTGGCTCGGATTCTATCATTTTCCGGTACTGACACCGATTCTAGCCTTTTCAGGAACTGGTCAGGACAGTTTTTCGGTACTCGCACGGATTCCACCTTTTCCCGATACTGGCTCGGATTCTATCATTTTCCGGTACTGACACCGATTCTAGCCTTTTCAGGAACTGGTCAGGACAGTTTTTCGGTACTCGCACGGATTCCACCTTTTCCCGATACTGGCTCGGATTCTATCATTTTCGGTACTGACACCGATTCTAGCCTTTTCAGGAACTGGTCAGGACAGTTTTTCGGTACTCGCACGGATTCCACCTTTTCCCGATACTGGCTCGGATTCTATCATTTTCCGGTACTGACACCGATTCTAGCCTTTTCAGGAACTGGTCAGGACAGTTTTTCGGTACTCGCAAGGATTCCACCTTTTCCCGATACTGGCTCGGATTCTATCATTTTCCGGTACTGACACCGATTCTAGCCTTTTCAGGAACTGGTCAGGACAGTTTTTCGGTACTCGCACGGATTCCACCTTTTCCCGATACTGGCTCGGATTCTATCATTTTCCGGTACTGACACCGATTCTAGCCTTTTCAGGAACTGGTCAGGACAGTTTTTCGGTACTCGCACGGATTCCACCTTTTCCCGATACTGGCTCGGATTCTATCATTTTCGGTACTGACACCGATTCTAGCCTTTTCAGGAACTGGTCAGGACAGTTTTTCGGTACTCGCACGGATTCCACCTTTTCCCGATACTGGCTCGGATTCTATCATTTTCCGGTACTGACATCGATTCTAGCCTTTTCAGGAACTGGTCAGGACAGTTTTTCGGTACTCGCACGGATTCCACCTTTTCCCGATACTGGCTCGGATTCTATCATTTTCCGGTACTGACACCGATTCTAGCCTTTTCAGGAACTGGTCAGGACAGTTTTTCGGTACTCGCACGGATTCCACCTTTTCCCGATACTGGCTCGGATTCTATCATTTTCCGGTACTGACACCGATTCTAGCCTTTTCAGGAACTGGTCAGGACAGTTTTTCGGTACTCGCACGGATTCCACCTTTTCCCGATACTGGCTCGGATTCTATCATTTTCCGGTACTGACACCGATTCTAGCCTTTTCAGGAACTGGTCAGGACAGTTTTTCGGTACTCGCACGGATTCCACCTTTTCCCGATACTGGCTCGGATTCTATCATTTTCCGGTACTGACACCGATTCTAGCCTTTTCAGGAACTGGTCAGGACAGTTTTTCGGTACTCGCACGGATTCCACCTTTTCCCGATACTGGCTCGGATTCTATCATTTTCCGGTACTGACACCGATTCTAGCCTTTTCAGGAACTGGTCAGGACAGTTTTTCGGTACTCGCACGGATTCCACCTTTTCCCGATACTGGCTCGGATTCTATCATTTTCCGGTACTGACACCGATTCTAGCCTTTTCAGGAACTGGTCAGGACAGTTTTTCGGTACTCGCACGGATTCCACCTTTTCCCGATACTGGCTCGGATTCTATCATTTTCCGGTACTGACACCGATTCTAGCCTTTTCAGGAACTGGTCAGGACAGTTTTCGGTACTCGCACGGATTCCACCTTTTCCCGATACTGGCTCGGATTCTATCATTTTCCGGTACTGACACCGATTCTAGCCTTTTCAGGAACTGGTCAGGACAGTTTTTCGGTACTCGCACGGATTCCACCTTTTCCCGATACTGGCTCGGATTCTATCATTTTCCGGTACTGACACCGATTCTAGCCTTTTCAGGAACTGGTCAGGACAGTTTTTCGGTACTCGCACGGATTCCACCTTTTCCCGATACTGGCTCGGATTCTATCATTTTCCGGTACTGACACCGATTCTAGCCTTTTCAGGAACTGGTCCAGGACAGTTTTTCGTACTCGCACGGATTCCACCTTTTCCCGATACTGGCTCGGATTCTATCATTTTCCGGTACTGACACCGATTCTAGCCTTTTCAGGAACTGGTCAGGACAGTTTTTCGGTACCTCGCACGGATTCCAACTTTCCCGATACTGGCATCGGATTCTATCATTTTCCGGTACTGACACCGATTCTAGCCTTTTCAGGAACTGGTCCGGACAGTTTTCGGTACGCAAGGATTCCACCTTTTCCGATACTGCTCGGATTCTATCATTTTCGGTACTGACACCGATTCTAGCCTTTTCAGGAACTGGTCAGGACAGTTTTTCGGTACTCGCACGGATTCCACCTTTCCCGATACTGGCTCGGATTCTATCATTTTCCGGTACTGACATCGATTCTAGCCTTTTCAGGAACTGGTCAGGACAGTTTTTCGGTACTCGCACGGATTCCACCTTTTCCCGATACTGGCTCGGATTCTATCATTTTCGGTACTGACACCGATTCTAGCCTTTTCAGGAACTGGTCAGGACAGTTTTTCGGTACTCGCACGGATTCCACCTTTTCCCGATACTGGCTCGGATTCTATCATTTTCCGGTACTGACACCGATTCTAGCCTTTTCAGGAACTGGTCAGGACAGTTTTTCGGTACTCGCACGGATTCCACCTTTTCCCGATACTGGCTCGGATTCTATCATTTTCCGGTACTGACACCGATTCTAGCCTTTTCAGGAACTGGTCAGGACAGTTTTTCGGTACTCGCACGGATTCCACCTTTTCCCGATACTGGCTCGGATTCTATCATTTCTCGGTACTGACACCGATTCTAGCCTTTTCAGGAACTGGTCAGGACAGTTTTTCGGTACTCGCACGGATTCCACCTTTTCCCGATACTGGCTCGGATTCTATCATTTTCCGGTACTGACACCGATTCTAGCCTTTTCAGGAACTGGTCAGGACAGTTTTTCGGTACTCGCACGGATTCCACCTTTTCCCGATACTGGCTCGGATTCTATCATTTTCCGGTACTGACACCGATTCTAGCCTTTTCAGGAACTGGTCAGGACAGTTTTTCGGTACTCGCACGGATTCCACCTTTTCCCGATACTGGCTCGGATTCTATCATTTTCGGTACTGACACCGATTCTAGCCTTTTCAGGAACTGGTCAGGACAGTTTTTCGGTACTCGCACGGATTCCACCTTTTCCCGATACTGGCTCGGATTCTATCATTTTCCGGTACTGACACGATTCTAGCCTTTTCAGGAACTGGTCAGGACAGTTTTTCGGTACTCGCACGGATTCCACCTTTTCCCGATACTGGCTCGGATTCTATCATTTTCGGTACTGACACGATTCTAGCCTTTTCAGGAACTGGTCAGGACAGTTTTTCGGTACTCGCACGGATTCCACCTTTTCCCGATACTGGCTCGGATTCTATCATTTTCCGGTACTGACACCGATTCTGCCTTTTCAGGAACTGGTCCGGACAGTTTTCGGTACTCTGCACGGATTCCACCTTTTCCTGATACTGGCTCGGATTCTATCATTTTTCGGTACTGACACCGATTCTAGCCTTTCAGGAACTGGTCCGGACTGATTTTTCGGTACTTCGCACGGATTCCCACCTTTTTCCCGATTCTGGCTTGGATTCTATCATTTTCCCGGTACTACACCTGATTCTAGCCTTTTCAGGAACTGGTCCGGACAGTTTTTCGGTACTCGCACGGATTCCACCTTTTCCCGATACTGGCTCGGATTCTATCATTTTTCGGTACTGACACCCGATTCTAGCCTTTTCAGGAACTGGTCGCGGACAGTTTTCGGTACTCGCACGGATTCCACCTTTTCCCCGATACTGGCTCTGATTCTATCATTTTCCGGTACTGACACCGATTCTAGCCCTTTTCAGGAACTGGTCCGGACAGTTTTTTTCGGTACTCGCAACGGATTCCACCTTTTCCCGATACTGGCTCGGATTCTATCATTTTCGGTACTTTACAAACCGATTCTAGCCTTTTCAGGAACTGGTCCGGACAGTTTTTCGGTACTTGCACGGATTCTAACCTTTTCCCGATACATGGCTACGTATTCTATCATTTTCCGTTACTAGACACCGATTCTAGCTTTTTTCATGGAACTGGTCCGGACTGTTTTCGTTACTAGCACGTAAGGATTCACCTTTGTCCCCGATACTGCTCAGGGATTCTATCAGTTCCGGTACTGACACCGGATTCTAGGCCTTTTAAGGAAACTGTCCGGAAAGTTTTTTTTCGGTACTCTCACGGATTCCCCTTTCCTCGATACTGGCTCGGATTCTATCATTTTCCGGTACTGACACCGATTCTAGCCTTTTTAGGAACTGGTCCGGACAGTTTTTCGTACTGCAACAGAATTCCACCTTTCCCCGATACTGGCTCGGATTCTATCATTTTTCGGTACTTACACCGATTCTAGCCTTTTCAGGAACTGGTCAGGACCAGTTTTTCGGTACTCGCACGGATTCCACCTTTTCCCGATACTGGCTCGGATTCTATCATTTTTCGGTACTGACACCGATTCTAGCCTTTTCAGGAAACTGGTCAGGACAGTTTTTCGGTACTCGCACGGATTCCACCTTTTCCCGATACTGGCTCGGATTCTATCATTTTTCGGTACTGACACCGATTCTAGCCTTTTCAGGAACTGGTCAGGACAGTTTTCGGTACTCGCACGGATTCCACCTTTTCCCGATACTGGCTCGGATTCTATCATTTTCCGGTACTGACACCGATTCTAGCCTTTTCAGGAACTGGTCAGGACAGTTTTTCGGTACTCGCACGGATTCCACCTTTTCCCGATACTGGCTCGGATTCTATCATTTTCCGGTACTGACACCGATTCTAGCCTTTTCAGGAACTGGTCAGGACAGTTTTTCGGTACTCGCACGGATTCCACCTTTTCCCGATACTGGCTCGGATTCTATCATTTTCCGGTACTGACACCGATTCTAGCCTTTTCAGGAACTGGTCCGGACAGTTTTTCGGTACTCGCACGGATTCACCTTTCCCGATGCTGGCTTCGGATTCTATCATTTTTCCGGTACTGACACCGATTCTAGCCTTTTCAGGAACTGGTCCGGACAGTTTTTTCGGTACTTGCACGGATTCCACCTTTTCCCGATACTGGCTCGGATTCTATCATTTTTCGGTACTGACACCGAGTCTAGCCTTTTCAGGAACTGGTCCGGACAGTTTTTCGGTACTCGCATGCGGATTCCACCTTTTCCCGATACTGGCTCGGATTCTATCATTTTCCGGTACTGACACCTATTCTAGCCTTTTCAGGAACTGGTCCGACAGGTTTTCGGTACTCGCACAGGATTCCACCTTTTCCCGATACTGGCTCGGATTCTATCATTTTCGGTACTGACAACCGATTCTAGCCTTTTCAGGAACTGGTCCGGACATTTTTCGGTACTCGCACGGATTCCACCTTTTCCCGATACTGGCTCGGATTCTATCATTTTCCGGTACTACACCGATTCTAGCCTTTTCAGGAACTGGTCCGGACAGTTTTTCGGTACTCGCACGATTCCACCTTTTCCCGATACTGGCTCGGATTCTATCATTTTTCGGTACTGACACCGATTCTAGCCTTTTCAGGAACTGGTCCGGACAGTTTTTCGGTACTCGCACGGATTCCACCTTTTCCCGATACTGGCCGGATTCTATCATTTTCCGGTACTGACACCGATTCTAGCCTTTTCAGGAAACTGGTCAGGACAGTTTTTCGGTACTCGCACGGATTCCACCTTTCCCGATACTGGCTCGGATTCTATCATTTTCGGTACTGACACCGATTCTAGCCTTTTCAGGAACTGGTCCGGACAGTTTTTCGGTACTCGCAAGGATTCCACCTTTTCCCCGATACTGGCTCGGATTCTATCATTTTCCGGTACTGACACCGATTCTAGCCTTTTCAGGAACTGGTCCGGACAGTTTTTCGGTACTCGCACGGATTCCACCTTTCCCGATACTGGCTCGGATTCTATCATTTTTCGGTACTGACACCGATTCTAGCCTTTTCAGGAACTGGTCCGGACAGTTTTTCGGTACTGGCACAGATTCCACCTTTTCCGATACTGGCAGGATTCTATCATTTTTCGGTACTGAACACCGATTCTAGCCTTTTCAGGAACTGGTCCGGACAGTTTTTCGGTACTCTCACGGATTCCACCTTTTCCCGATACTGGCTCGGATTCTATCATTTTTCGGTACTGACACCCGATTCTAGCCTTTTCAGGAACTGGTCCGGACAGTTTTTTCGGTACTCGCACGGAATTCCACCTTTTCCCCGATACTGGCTCGGATTCTATCATTTCCGGTACTGACACCGATTCTAGCCTTTTCAGGAACTGGTCAGGACAGTTTTTTTCGGTACTCGCACGGATTCCACCTTTTCCCGATACTGGCTCGGATTCTATCATTTTCCGGTACTGACACCCGATTCTAGCCTTTTCAGGAAATGGTCCGGACAGTTTTTCGGTACTCGCACGGATTCACCTTTTCCCGATACTGGCTCGGATTCTATCATTTTCCGGTACTGACATCGATTCTAGCCTTTTCAGGAACTGGTCAGGACAGTTTTCGGGTACTCGCACGGATTCCACCTTTTCCCGATACTGGCTCGGATTCATCATTTTTCGGTACTGACACCGATTTCTAGCCTTTTCAGGAAATGGTCCGGACAGTTTTTCGGTACTCGCACGGATTCCACCTTTCCGATACTGGCTAGGATTCTATCATTTTCCGGTACTGACACCGATTCTAGCCTTTTCAGGAAATGGTAAGGACAGGTTTTCGGTACTCGCACGGATTCCACCTTTTCCCGATACTGGCTAGGATTCTATCATTTTCTCGGTAATGGACACCGATTCTAGCCTTTTCAGGAACTGGTCAGGACAGTTTTCGGTACTCGCACGGATTTCCACCTTTTCCCGATACTGGCTCGGATTCTATCATTTTCCGTACTTGACACCGATTCTAGCCTTTTCAGGAACTGGTCCGGACAGTTTTTCGGTACTCAGCAAGGATTCCACCTTTTCCCGATACTGGCATCGGATTCTATCATTTTCCCGGTAACTGACACCGATTCTAGCCTTTTCAGGAACTGGTCCGGACAGTTTTTCGGTACTCGCACGGATTCCACCTTTTCCCGATACTTAGGCTCGATTCTATCATTTTTCGGTACTGACACCGATTCTAGCCTTTTCAGGAACTGGTCCAGGACAGTTTTTCGGTACTCGCACGGATTCCACCTTTTCCCGATACTGGCTCGGATTCTATCATTTCTCGGTACTGACAACCGATTCTAGCCTTTTCAGGAACTGGTCCGGACAGTTTTTCGGTACTCAGCACGGATTCCACCTTTTCCCGATACTGGCTCGGATTCTATCATTTTCGGTACTGACACCGATTCTAGCCTTTTCAGGAACTGGTCAGGACAGTTTTTCGGTACTCGCACGGATTCCACCTTTTCCCCGATACTGGCTCGGATTCTATCATTTCCGGTACTGACACCGATTCTAGCCTTTTCAGGAACTGGTCCGGACAGTTTTTCGGTACGCGCACGGATTCCACCTTTTCCCGATACTGGCTCGGATTCTATCATTTTTCGGTACTTGACAACCGATTCTAGCCTTTTCAGGAACTGTCCGGACAGTTTTTCGGTACTCGGCACGGATTCCACCTTTCCCGATACTGGCTCGGATTCTATCATTTTCCGGTACTGACACCGATTCTAGCCTTTTTCATGAACTGGTCCGGACAGTTTTTCGGTACTTGCACATTATTCCACCTTTTCTCGATACTGGCCGGGATTCTATCATTTTCCGGTACTGACACACCCGATTCTAGCCTTTTCAGGAACTGGTCCAGGACAGTTTGTTCGGTACTCGCACGGATTCCACCTTTTCCCGATACTGGCTCGGATTCTATCATTTTTCGGTACTGACACCGATCTAGCCTTTTCAGAATGGTTCCGGACAGGTTTTCCGGTACTCGCACGGATTCCACCCTTTTACCGATACTGGCTCGGATTCTATCATTTTCAGTACTGACACCGATTCTAGCCTTTTCAGGAACTGGTCCGGACAGTTTTTCGGTACTCGCACGGATTCCACCTTTTCCAGATACTGGCTCGGATTCTATTCATTTTCAAGGTACTGACACCGATTCTAGCCTTTTCAGGAAACTGTCGGACAGGTTTTCGGTACTAGACACGGATTCCACCGTTTCACGATACTGGGCTCGGATTCTATAATTTTCGGTAATGACACCGATTCTAGCCTTTTCAGGAAATGGTTCAGGACAGTTTTCGGTACTCGACACGGATTCCACCTTTTCCCGATACTGGCTACGGATTCTATCATTTTCCGGAATGACAAGATTCTAGCCTTTGCAGGAACTGGTCCGGACTAGGTTTTTCGGTACTCGCACGGATTCCACCTTGTCCCGATACTGGCGGATTCATTTTCCGCTACTGACAACCGATTTCTAGCCTTTTCAGGAACTGGTTCCGGACAGTTTTTCGGTACTCGGCACGGATTCCACCTTTCCTCGATACTGCCTCAGGGATCTATCATTTCTCGGTACTGACCCCGTAGTCTAAGCCTTTTCAGGAACTGGTCCGGACAGTTTTTCGGTACTCGACAACGATTCCACCTTTTCCCGATACTGGCTCTATTCTATCATTTTTCGGTATTGACAACCGATTCTAGCCTTTTCATGAACTGGTCCTACAGTTGTTCGGTACTCGCAACGGATTCACCCTTTTCCCCGATACTGGCTCGGATTCTAATCATTTCGGTATTTACATCGATTCTAGCCTTGTCAGGAACTGGTCAGGACAGTTTTTTCGGTTACTCGCACGGATTCCACCTTTTCCCGATACTGGCTCGGATTCTATCATTTTTCGGTACTGACACCGATTCTAGCCTTTTCAGGAACTGGTCCGGACAGTTTTTCGGTACTCGCACGGATTCCACCTTTTCCCGATACTGGCTCGGATTCTATCATTTTCCGGTACTGACATCGATTCTAGCCTTTTCAGGAACTGGTCCGGACAGTTTTTCGGTACTCGCACGGATTCCACCTTTTCCCGATACTGGCTCGGATTCTATCATTTTCCGGTACTGACACCGATTCTAGCCTTTTCAGGAACTGGTCCGGACAGTTTTTCGGTACTCGCACGGATTCCACCTTTTCCCGATACTGGCTCGGATTCTATCATTTTCCGGTACTGACATCGATTCTAGCCTTTTCAGGAACTGGTCAGGACAGTTTTTCGGTACTGCACGGATTCCACCTTTTCCCGATACTGGCTCGGATTCTATCATTTTCCGGTACTGACACCGATTCTAGCCTTTTCAGGAACTGGTCCGGACAGTTTTTCGGTACTCGCACGGATTCCACCTTTTCCCGATACTGGCTCGGATTCTATCATTTTCCGGTACTGACACCGATTCTAGCCTTTTCAGGAACTGGTCAGGACAGTTTTTCGGTACTCGCACGGATTCCACCTTTTCCCGATACTGGCTCGGATTCTATCATTTTCGGTACTGACACCGATTCTAGCCTTTTCAGGAACTGGTCCGGACAGTTTTTCGGTACTCGCACGGATTCCACCTTTTCCCGATACTGGCTCGGATTCTATCATTTTCCGGTACTGACACTCGATTCTAGCCTTTTCAGGAACTGGTCAGGACAGTTTTTCGGTACTCGCACGGATTCCACCTTTTCCCGATACTGGCTCGGATTCTATCATTTTCCGGTACTGACACCGATTCTAGCCTTTTCAGGAACTGGTCCGGACAGTTTTTCGGTACTCGCACGGATTCCACCTTTTCCCGATACTGGCTCGGATTCTATCATTTTCCGGTACTGACACCCGATTCTAGCCTTTTCAGGAACTGGTCAGGACAGTTTTTCGGTACTCGCACGGATTCCACCTTTTCCCGATACTGGCTCGGATTCTATCATTTTCCGGTACTGACACCGATTCTAGCCTTTTCAGGAACTGGTCAGGACAGTTTTTCGGTACTCGCACGGATTCCACCTTTTCCCGATACTGGCTCGGATTCTATCATTTTCCGGTACTGACACCGATTCTAGCCTTTTCAGGAACTGGTCCGGACAGTTTTTCGGTACTCGCACGGATTCCACCTTTTCCCGATACTGGCTCGGATTCTATCATTTTCCGGTACTGACACCGATTCTAGCCTTTTCAGGAACTGGTCCGGACAGTTTTTCGGTACTCGCACGGATTCCACCTTTTCCCGATACTGGCTCGGATTCTATCATTTTCCGGTACTGACACGATTCTAGCCTTTTCAGGAACTGGTCAGGACAGTTTTTCGGTACTCGCACGGATTCCACCTTTTCCCGATACTGGCTCGGATTCTATCATTTTCCGGTACTGACACCGATTCTAGCCTTTTCAGGAACTGGTCAGGACAGTTTTTCGGTACTCGCACGGATTCCACCTTTTCCCCGATACTGGCTCGGATTCTATCATTTTCCGGTACTGACACCGATTCTAGCCTTTTCAGGAACTGGTCCGGACAGTTTTTCGGTACTCGCACGGATTCCACCTTTTCCCGATACTGGCTCGGATTCTATCATTTTCCGGTACTGACACCGATTCTAGCCTTTTCAGGAACTGGTCCGGACAGTTTTTTCGGTACTCGCACGGATTCCACCTTTTCCCGATACTGGCTCGGATTCTATCATTTTCCGGTACTGACACCGATTCTAGCCTTTTCAGGAACTGGTCCGGACAGTTTTTCGGTACTGGCACGAATTCCACCTTTTCCCGATACTGGCTCGGATTCTAATCATTTTCGGTACTGACACCGATTCTAGCCTTTTCAGGAACTGGTCCGGACAGTTTTTCGGTACTCGCACGGATTCCACCTTTTCCCGATACTGGCTCGGATTCTATCATTTTCCGGTACTGACACCGATTCTAGCCTTTTCAGGAACTGGTCAGGACAGTTTTTCGGTACTCGCACGGATTCCACCTTTTCCCGATACTGGCTCGGATTCTATCATTTTCTCGGTACTGACACCGATTCTAGCCTTTTCAGGAACTGGTCCGGACAGTTTTTCGGTACTCGCACGGATTCCACCTTTTCCCGATACTGGCTCGGATTCTATCATTTTCCGGTACTGACACCGATTCTAGCCTTTTCAGGAACTGGTCCGGACAGTTTTTCGGTACTCGCACGGATTCCACCTTTTCCCGATACTGGCTCGGATTCTATCATTTTTCGGTACTGACACCGATTCTAGCCTTTTCAGGAACTGGTCCGGACAGTTTTTCGGTACTCGCACGGATTCCACCTTTTCCCGATACTGGCTCGGATTCTATCATTTTTCGGTACTGACACCGATTCTAGCCTTTTCAGGAACTGGTCAGGACAGTTTTTCGGTACTCGCACGGATTCCACCTTTTCCCGATACTGGCTCGGATTCTATCATTTTCCGGTACTGACACCGATTCTAGCCTTTTCAGGAACTGGTCCGGACAGTTTTTCGGTACTCGCACGGATTCCACCTTTTCCCGATACTGGCTCGGATTCTATCATTTTCCGGTACTGACACCGATTCTAGCCTTTTCAGGAACTGGTCAGGACAGTTTTTCGGTACTCGCACGGATTCCACCTTTTCCCGATACTGGCTCGGATTCTATCATTTTCCGGTACTGACACCGATTCTAGCCTTTTCAGGAACTGGTCAGGACAGTTTTTCGGTACTCGCACGGATTCCACCTTTTCCCGATACTGGCTCGGATTCTATCATTTTCCGGTACTGACATCGATTCTAGCCTTTTCAGGAACTGGTCAGGACAGTTTTTCGGTACTCGCACGGATTCCACCTTTTCCCGATACTGGCTCGGATTCTATCATTTTCGGTACTGACACCGATTCTAGCCTTTTCAGGAACTGGTCAGGACAGTTTTTCGGTACTCGCACGGATTCCACCTTTTCCCGATACTGGCTCGGATTCTATCATTTTCCGGTACTGACACCGATTCTAGCCTTTTCAGGAACTGGTCAGGACAGTTTTTCGGTACTCGCACGGATTCCACCTTTTCCCGATACTGGCTCGGATTCTATCATTTTCCGGTACTGACACCGATTCTAGCCTTTTCAGGAACTGGTCAGGACAGTTTTTCGGTACTCGCACGGATTCCACCTTTTCCCGATACTGGCTCGGATTCTATCATTTTCCGGTACTGACACCGATTCTAGCCTTTTCAGGAACTGGTCCGGACAGTTTTTCGGTACTCGCACGGATTCCACCTTTTCCCGATACTGGCTCGGATTCTATCATTTTCCGGTACTGACACCGATTCTAGCCTTTTCAGGAACTGGTCAGGACAGTTTTTCGGTACTCGCACGGATTCCACCTTTTCCCGATACTGGCTCGGATTCTATCATTTTCCGGTACTGACACCGATTCTAGCCTTTTCAGGAACTGGTCAGGACAGTTTTTCGGTACTCGCACGGATTCCACCTTTTCCCGATACTGGCTCGGATTCTATCATTTTCCGGTACTGACACCGATTCTAGCCTTTTCAGGAACTGGTCAGGACAGTTTTTCGGTACTCGCACGGATTCCACCTTTTCCCGATACTGGCTCGGATTCTATCATTTTCCGGTACTGACACCGATTCTAGCCTTTTCAGGAACTGGTCCGGACAGTTTTTCGGTACTCGCACGGATTCCACCTTTTCCCGATACTGGCTCGGATTCTATCATTTTCCGGTACTGACACCGATTCTAGCCTTTTCAGGAACTGGTCAGGACAGTTTTTCGGTACTCGCACGGATTCCACCTTTTCCCGATACTGGCTCGGATTCTATCATTTTCCGGTACTGACACCGATTCTAGCCTTTTCAGGAACTGGTCAGGACAGTTTTTCGGTACTCGCACGGATTCCACCTTTTCCCGATACTGGCTCGGATTCTATCATTTTCCGGTACTGACATCGATTCTAGCCTTTTCAGGAACTGGTCAGGACAGTTTTTCGGTACTCGCACGGATTCCACCTTTTCCCGATACTGGCTCGGATTCTATCATTTTCCGGTACTGACACCGATTCTAGCCTTTTCAGGAACTGGTCAGGACAGTTTTTCGGTACTCGCACGGATTCCACCTTTTCCCGATACTGGCTCGGATTCTATCATTTTCCGGTACTGACACCGATTCTAGCCTTTTCAGGAACTGGTCAGGACAGTTTTTCGGTACTCGCACGGATTCCACCTTTTCCCGATACTGGCTCGGATTCTATCATTTTCCGGTACTGACATCGATTCTAGCCTTTTCAGGAACTGGTCAGGACAGTTTTTCGGTACTCGCACGGATTCCACCTTTTCCCGATACTGGCTCGGATTCTATCATTTTCCGGTACTGACATCGATTCTAGCCTTTTCAGGAACTGGTCAGGACAGTTTTTCGGTACTCGCACGGATTCCACCTTTTCCCGATACTGGCTCGGATTCTATCATTTTCCGGTACTGACACCGATTCTAGCCTTTTCAGGAACTGGTCAGGACAGTTTTTCGGTACTCGCACGGATTCCACCTTTTCCCGATACTGGCTCGGATTCTATCATTTTCCGGTACTGACACCGATTCTAGCCTTTTCAGGAACTGGTCAGGACAGTTTTTCGGTACTCGCACGGATTCCACCTTTTCCCGATACTGGCTCGGATTCTATCATTTTCCGGTACTGACACCGATTCTAGCCTTTTCAGGAACTGGTCAGGACAGTTTTTCGGTACTCGCACGGATTCCACCTTTTCCCGATACTGGCTCGGATTCTATCATTTTCCGGTACTGACACCGATTCTAGCCTTTTCAGGAACTGGTCAGGACAGTTTTTCGGTACTCGCACGGATTCCACCTTTTCCCGATACTGGCTCGGATTCTATCATTTTCCGGTACTGACACCGATTCTAGCCTTTTCAGGAACTGGTCAGGACAGTTTTTCGGTACTCGCACGGATTCCACCTTTTCCCGATACTGGCTCGGATTCTATCATTTTCCGGTACTGACACCGATTCTAGCCTTTTCAGGAACTGGTCAGGACAGTTTTTCGGTACTCGCACGGATTCCACCTTTTCCCGATACTGGCTCGGATTCTATCATTTTCCGGTACTGACACCGATTCTAGCCTTTTCAGGAACTGGTCAGGACAGTTTTTCGGTACTCGCACGGATTCCACCTTTTCCCGAGACTGGCTCGGATTCTATCATTTTCCGGTACTGACATCGATTCTAGCCTTTTCAGGAACTGGTCAGGACAGTTTTTCGGTACTCGCACGGATTCCACCTTTTCCCGATACTGGCTCGGATTCTATCATTTTCCGGTACTGACACCGATTCTAGCCTTTTCAGGAACTGGTCAGGACAGTTTTTCGGTACTCGCACGGATTCCACCTTTTCCCGATACTGGCTCGGATTCTATCATTTTCCGGTACTGACACCGATTCTAGCCTTTTCAGGAACTGGTCAGGACAGTTTTTCGGTACTCGCACGGATTCCACCTTTTCCCGATACTGGCTCGGATTCTATCATTTTCCGGTACTGACACCGATTCTAGCCTTTTCAGGAACTGGTCAGGACAGTTTTTCGGTACTCGCACGGATTCCACCTTTTCCCGATACTGGCTCGGATTCTATCATTTTCCGGTACTGACACCGATTCTAGCCTTTTCAGGAACTGGTCAGGACAGTTTTTCGGTACTCGCACGGATTCCACCTTTTCCCGATACTGGCTCGGATTCTATCATTTTCCGGTACTGACACCGATTCTAGCCTTTTCAGGAACTGGTCAGGACAGTTTTTCGGTACTCGCACGGATTCCACCTTTTCCCGATACTGGCTCGGATTCTATCATTTTCCGGTACTGACACCGATTCTAGCCTTTTCAGGAACTGGTCAGGACAGTTTTTCGGTACTCGCACGGATTCCACCTTTTCCCGATACTGGCTCGGATTCTATCATTTTCCGGTACTGACACCGATTCTAGCCTTTTCAGGAACTGGTCAGGACAGTTTTTCGGTACTCGCACGGATTCCACCTTTTCCCGATACTGGCTCGGATTCTATCATTTTCCGGTACTGACACCGATTCTAGCCTTTTCAGGAACTGGTCAGGACAGTTTTTCGGTACTCGCACGGATTCCACCTTTTCCCGATACTGGCTCGGATTCTATCATTTTCCGGTACTGACACCGATTCTAGCCTTTTCAGGAACTGGTCAGGACAGTTTTTCGGTACTCGCACGGATTCCACCTTTTCCCGATACTGGCTCGGATTCTATCATTTTCCGGTACTGACACCGATTCTAGCCTTTTCAGGAACTGGTCAGGACAGTTTTTCGGTACTCGCACGGATTCCACCTTTTCCCGATACTGGCTCGGATTCTATCATTTTCCGGTACTGACATCGATTCTAGCCTTTTCAGGAACTGGTCAGGACAGTTTTTCGGTACTCGCACGGATTCCACCTTTTCCCGATACTGGCTCGGATTCTATCATTTTCCGGTACTGACACCGATTCTAGCCTTTTCAGGAACTGGTCAGGACAGTTTTTCGGTACTCGCACGGATTCCACCTTTTCCCGATACTGGCTCGGATTCTATCATTTTCCGGTACTGACACCGATTCTAGCCTTTTCAGGAACTGGTCAGGACAGTTTTTCGGTACTCGCACGGATTCCACCTTTTCCCGATACTGGCTCGGATTCTATCATTTTCCGGTACTGACATCGATTCTAGCCTTTTCAGGAACTGGTCAGGACAGTTTTTCGGTACTCGCACGGATTCCACCTTTTCCCGATACTGGCTCGGATTCTATCATTTTCCGGTACTGACACCGATTCTAGCCTTTTCAGGAACTGGTCAGGACAGTTTTTCGGTACTCGCACGGATTCCACCTTTTCCCGATACTGGCTCGGATTCTATCATTTTCCGGTACTGACACCGATTCTAGCCTTTTCAGGAACTGGTCAGGACAGTTTTTCGGTACTCGCACGGATTCCACCTTTTCCCGATACTGGCTCGGATTCTATCATTTTCCGGTACTGACATCGATTCTAGCCTTTTCAGGAACTGGTCAGGACAGTTTTTCGGTACTCGCACGGATTCCACCTTTTCCCGATACTGGCTCGGATTCTATCATTTTCCGGTACTGACACCGATTCTAGCCTTTTCAGGAACTGGTCAGGACAGTTTTTCGGTACTCGCACGGATTCCACCTTTTCCCGATACTGGCTCGGATTCTATCATTTTCCGGTACTGACATCGATTCTAGCCTTTTCAGGAACTGGTCAGGACAGTTTTTCGGTACTCGCACGGATTCCACCTTTTCCCGATACTGGCTCGGATTCTATCATTTTCCGGTACTGACACCGATTCTAGCCTTTTCAGGAACTGGTCAGGACAGTTTTTCGGTACTCGCACGGATTCCACCTTTTCCCGATACTGGCTCGGATTCTATCATTTTCCGGTACTGACACCGATTCTAGCCTTTTCAGGAACTGGTCAGGACAGTTTTTCGGTACTCGCACGGATTCCACCTTTTCCCGATACTGGCTCGGATTCTATCATTTTCCGGTACTGACACCGATTCTAGCCTTTTCAGGAACTGGTCAGGACAGTTTTTCGGTACTCGCACGGATTCCACCTTTTCCCGATACTGGCTCGGATTCTATCATTTTCCGGTACTGACACCGATTCTAGCCTTTTCAGGAACTGGTCAGGACAGTTTTTCGGTACTCGCACGGATTCCACCTTTTCCCGATACTGGCTCGGATTCTATCATTTTCCGGTACTGACACCGATTCTAGCCTTTTCAGGAACTGGTCAGGACAGTTTTTCGGTACTCGCACGGATTCCACCTTTTCCCGATACTGGCTCGGATTCTATCATTTTCCGGTACTGACATCGATTCTAGCCTTTTCAGGAACTGGTCAGGACAGTTTTTCGGTACTCGCACGGATTCCACCTTTTCCCGATACTGGCTCGGATTCTATCATTTTCCGGTACTGACACCGATTCTAGCCTTTTCAGGAACTGGTCAGGACAGTTTTTCGGTACTCGCACGGATTCCACCTTTTCCCGATACTGGCTCGGATTCTATCATTTTCCGGTACTGACACCGATTCTAGCCTTTTCAGGAACTGGTCAGGACAGTTTTTCGGTACTCGCACGGATTCCACCTTTTCCCGATACTGGCTCGGATTCTATCATTTTCCGGTACTGACACCGATTCTAGCCTTTTCAGGAACTGGTCAGGACAGTTTTTCGGTACTCGCACGGATTCCACCTTTTCCCGATACTGGCTCGGATTCTATCATTTTCCGGTACTGACATCGATTCTAGCCTTTTCAGGAACTGGTCAGGACAGTTTTTCGGTACTCGCACGGATTCCACCTTTTCCCGATACTGGCTCGGATTCTATCATTTTCCGGTACTGACACCGATTCTAGCCTTTTCAGGAACTGGTCAGGACAGTTTTTCGGTACTCGCACGGATTCCACCTTTTCCCGATACTGGCTCGGATTCTATCATTTTCCGGTACTGACACCGATTCTAGCCTTTTCAGGAACTGGTCAGGACAGTTTTTCGGTACTCGCACGGATTCCACCTTTTCCCGATACTGGCTCGGATTCTATCATTTTCCGGTACTGACACCGATTCTAGCCTTTTCAGGAACTGGTCAGGACAGTTTTTCGGTACTCGCACGGATTCCACCTTTTCCCGATACTGGCTCGGATTCTATCATTTTCCGGTACTGACACCGATTCTAGCCTTTTCAGGAACTGGTCAGGACAGTTTTTCGGTACTCGCACGGATTCCACCTTTTCCCGATACTGGCTCGGATTCTATCATTTTCCGGTACTGACACCGATTCTAGCCTTTTCAGGAACTGGTCAGGACAGTTTTTCGGTACTCGCACGGATTCCACCTTTTCCCGATACTGGCTCGGATTCTATCATTTTCCGGTACTGACACCGATTCTAGCCTTTTCAGGAACTGGTCAGGACAGTTTTTCGGTACTCGCACGGATTCCACCTTTTCCCGATACTGGCTCGGATTCTATCATTTTCCGGTACTGACACCGATTCTAGCCTTTTCAGGAACTGGTCAGGACAGTTTTTCGGTACTCGCACGGATTCCACCTTTTCCCGATACTGGCTCGGATTCTATCATTTTCCGGTACTGACACCGATTCTAGCCTTTTCAGGAACTGGTCAGGACAGTTTTTCGGTACTCGCACGGATTCCACCTTTTCCCGATACTGGCTCGGATTCTATCATTTTCCGGTACTGACATCGATTCTAGCCTTTTCAGGAACTGGTCAGGACAGTTTTTCGGTACTCGCACGGATTCCACCTTTTCCCGATACTGGCTCGGATTCTATCATTTTCCGGTACTGACACCGATTCTAGCCTTTTCAGGAACTGGTCAGGACAGTTTTTCGGTACTCGCACGGATTCCACCTTTTCCCGATACTGGCTCGGATTCTATCATTTTCCGGTACTGACACCGATTCTAGCCTTTTCAGGAACTGGTCAGGACAGTTTTTCGGTACTCGCACGGATTCCACCTTTTCCCGATACTGGCTCGGATTCTATCATTTTCCGGTACTGACACCGATTCTAGCCTTTTCAGGAACTGGTCAGGACAGTTTTTCGGTACTCGCACGGATTCCACCTTTTCCCGATACTGGCTCGGATTCTATCATTTTCCGGTACTGACACCGATTCTAGCCTTTTCAGGAACTGGTCAGGACAGTTTTTCGGTACTCGCACGGATTCCACCTTTTCCCGATACTGGCTCGGATTCTATCATTTTCCGGTACTGACACCGATTCTAGCCTTTTCAGGAACTGGTCAGGACAGTTTTTCGGTACTCGCACGGATTCCACCTTTTCCCGATACTGGCTCGGATTCTATCATTTTCCGGTACTGACACCGATTCTAGCCTTTTCAGGAACTGGTCAGGACAGTTTTTCGGTACTCGCACGGATTCCACCTTTTCCCGATACTGGCTCGGATTCTATCATTTTCCGGTACTGACATCGATTCTAGCCTTTTCAGGAACTGGTCAGGACAGTTTTTCGGTACTCGCACGGATTCCACCTTTTCCCGATACTGGCTCGGATTCTATCATTTTCCGGTACTGACACCGATTCTAGCCTTTTCAGGAACTGGTCAGGACAGTTTTTCGGTACTCGCACGGATTCCACCTTTTCCCGATACTGGCTCGGATTCTATCATTTTCCGGTACTGACACCGATTCTAGCCTTTTCAGGAACTGGTCAGGACAGTTTTTCGGTACTCGCACGGATTCCACCTTTTCCCGATACTGGCTCGGATTCTATCATTTTCCGGTACTGACACCGATTCTAGCCTTTTCAGGAACTGGTCAGGACAGTTTTTCGGTACTCGCACGGATTCCACCTTTTCCCGATACTGGCTCGGATTCTATCATTTTCCGGTACTGACACCGATTCTAGCCTTTTCAGGAACTGGTCAGGACAGTTTTTCGGTACTCGCACGGATTCCACCTTTTCCCGATACTGGCTCGGATTCTATCATTTTCCGGTACTGACACCGATTCTAGCCTTTTCAGGAACTGGTCAGGACAGTTTTTCGGTACTCGCACGGATTCCACCTTTTCCCGATACTGGCTCGGATTCTATCATTTTCCGGTACTGACACCGATTCTAGCCTTTTCAGGAACTGGTCAGGACAGTTTTTCGGTACTCGCACGGATTCCACCTTTTCCCGATACTGGCTCGGATTCTATCATTTTCCGGTACTGACACCGATTCTAGCCTTTTCAGGAACTGGTCAGGACAGTTTTTCGGTACTCGCACGGATTCCACCTTTTCCCGATACTGGCTCGGATTCTATCATTTTCCGGTACTGACACCGATTCTAGCCTTTTCAGGAACTGGTCAGGACAGTTTTTCGGTACTCGCACGGATTCCACCTTTTCCCGATACTGGCTCGGATTCTATCATTTTCCGGTACTGACACCGATTCTAGCCTTTTCAGGAACTGGTCAGGACAGTTTTTCGGTACTCGCACGGATTCCACCTTTTCCCGATACTGGCTCGGATTCTATCATTTTCCGGTACTGACACCGATTCTAGCCTTTTCAGGAACTGGTCAGGACAGTTTTTCGGTACTCGCACGGATTCCACCTTTTCCCGATACTGGCTCGGATTCTATCATTTTCCGGTACTGACACCGATTCTAGCCTTTTCAGGAACTGGTCAGGACAGTTTTTCGGTACTCGCACGGATTCCACCTTTTCCCGATACTGGCTCGGATTCTATCATTTTCCGGTACTGACATCGATTCTAGCCTTTTCAGGAACTGGTCAGGACAGTTTTTCGGTACTCGCACGGATTCCACCTTTTCCCGATACTGGCTCGGATTCTATCATTTTCCGGTACTGACACCGATTCTAGCCTTTTCAGGAACTGGTCAGGACAGTTTTTCGGTACTCGCACGGATTCCACCTTTTCCCGATACTGGCTCGGATTCTATCATTTTCCGGTACTGACACCGATTCTAGCCTTTTCAGGAACTGGTCAGGACAGTTTTTCGGTACTCGCACGGATTCCACCTTTTCCCGATACTGGCTCGGATTCTATCATTTTCCGGTACTGACACCGATTCTAGCCTTTTCAGGAACTGGTCAGGACAGTTTTTCGGTACTCGCACGGATTCCACCTTTTCCCGATACTGGCTCGGATTCTATCATTTTCCGGTACTGACATCGATTCTAGCCTTTTCAGGAACTGGTCAGGACAGTTTTTCGGTACTCGCACGGATTCCACCTTTTCCCGATACTGGCTCGGATTCTATCATTTTCCGGTACTGACATCGATTCTAGCCTTTTCAGGAACTGGTCAGGACAGTTTTTCGGTACTCGCACGGATTCCACCTTTTCCCGATACTGGCTCGGATTCTATCATTTTCCGGTACTGACACCGATTCTAGCCTTTTCAGGAACTGGTCAGGACAGTTTTTCGGTACTCGCACGGATTCCACCTTTTCCCGATACTGGCTCGGATTCTATCATTTTCCGGTACTGACATCGATTCTAGCCTTTTCAGGAACTGGTCAGGACAGTTTTTCGGTACTCGCACGGATTCCACCTTTTCCCGATACTGGCTCGGATTCTATCATTTTCCGGTACTGACACCGATTCTAGCCTTTTCAGGAACTGGTCAGGACAGTTTTTCGGTACTCGCACGGATTCCACCTTTTCCCGATACTGGCTCGGATTCTATCATTTTCCGGTACTGACATCGATTCTAGCCTTTTCAGGAACTGGTCAGGACAGTTTTTCGGTACTCGCACGGATTCCACCTTTTCCCGATACTGGCTCGGATTCTATCATTTTCCGGTACTGACACCGATTCTAGCCTTTTCAGGAACTGGTCAGGACAGTTTTTCGGTACTCGCACGGATTCCACCTTTTCCCGATACTGGCTCGGATTCTATCATTTTCCGGTACTGACACCGATTCTAGCCTTTTCAGGAACTGGTCAGGACAGTTTTTCGGTACTCGCACGGATTCCACCTTTTCCCGATACTGGCTCGGATTCTATCATTTTCCGGTACTGACACCGATTCTAGCCTTTTCAGGAACTGGTCAGGACAGTTTTTCGGTACTCGCACGGATTCCACCTTTTCCCGATACTGGCTCGGATTCTATCATTTTCCGGTACTGACACCGATTCTAGCCTTTTCAGGAACTGGTCAGGACAGTTTTTCGGTACTCGCACGGATTCCACCTTTTCCCGATACTGGCTCGGATTCTATCATTTTCCGGTACTGACACCGATTCTAGCCTTTTCAGGAACTGGTCAGGACAGTTTTTCGGTACTCGCACGGATTCCACCTTTTCCCGATACTGGCTCGGATTCTATCATTTTCCGGTACTGACATCGATTCTAGCCTTTTCAGGAACTGGTCAGGACAGTTTTTCGGTACTCGCACGGATTCCACCTTTTCCCGATACTGGCTCGGATTCTATCATTTTCCGGTACTGACACCGATTCTAGCCTTTTCAGGAACTGGTCAGGACAGTTTTTCGGTACTCGCACGGATTCCACCTTTTCCCGATACTGGCTCGGATTCTATCATTTTCCGGTACTGACATCGATTCTAGCCTTTTCAGGAACTGGTCAGGACAGTTTTTCGGTACTCGCACGGATTCCACCTTTTCCCGATACTGGCTCGGATTCTATCATTTTCCGGTACTGACACCGATTCTAGCCTTTTCAGGAACTGGTCAGGACAGTTTTTCGGTACTCGCACGGATTCCACCTTTTCCCGATACTGGCTCGGATTCTATCATTTTCCGGTACTGACATCGATTCTAGCCTTTTCAGGAACTGGTCAGGACAGTTTTTCGGTACTCGCACGGATTCCACCTTTTCCCGATACTGGCTCGGATTCTATCATTTTCCGGTACTGACACCGATTCTAGCCTTTTCAGGAACTGGTCAGGACAGTTTTTCGGTACTCGCACGGATTCCACCTTTTCCCGATACTGGCTCGGATTCTATCATTTTCCGGTACTGACATCGATTCTAGCCTTTTCAGGAACTGGTCAGGACAGTTTTTCGGTACTCGCACGGATTCCACCTTTTCCCGATACTGGCTCGGATTCTATCATTTTCCGGTACTGACACCGATTCTAGCCTTTTCAGGAACTGGTCAGGACAGTTTTTCGGTACTCGCACGGATTCCACCTTTTCCCGATACTGGCTCGGATTCTATCATTTTCCGGTACTGACACCGATTCTAGCCTTTTCAGGAACTGGTCAGGACAGTTTTTCGGTACTCGCACGGATTCCACCTTTTCCCGATACTGGCTCGGATTCTATCATTTTCCGGTACTGACATCGATTCTAGCCTTTTCAGGAACTGGTCAGGACAGTTTTTCGGTACTCGCACGGATTCCACCTTTTCCCGATACTGGCTCGGATTCTATCATTTTCCGGTACTGACACCGATTCTAGCCTTTTCAGGAACTGGTCAGGACAGTTTTTCGGTACTCGCACGGATTCCACCTTTTCCCGATACTGGCTCGGATTCTATCATTTTCCGGTACTGACACCGATTCTAGCCTTTTCAGGAACTGGTCAGGACAGTTTTTCGGTACTCGCACGGATTCCACCTTTTCCCGATACTGGCTCGGATTCTATCATTTTCCGGTACTGACATCGATTCTAGCCTTTTCAGGAACTGGTCAGGACAGTTTTTCGGTACTCGCACGGATTCCACCTTTTCCCGATACTGGCTCGGATTCTATCATTTTCCGGTACTGACACCGATTCTAGCCTTTTCAGGAACTGGTCAGGACAGTTTTTCGGTACTCGCACGGATTCCACCTTTTCCCGATACTGGCTCGGATTCTATCATTTTCCGGTACTGACACCGATTCTAGCCTTTTCAGGAACTGGTCAGGACAGTTTTTCGGTACTCGCACGGATTCCACCTTTTCCCGATACTGGCTCGGATTCTATCATTTTCCGGTACTGACACCGATTCTAGCCTTTTCAGGAACTGGTCAGGACAGTTTTTCGGTACTCGCACGGATTCCACCTTTTCCCGATACTGGCTCGGATTCTATCATTTTCCGGTACTGACACCGATTCTAGCCTTTTCAGGAACTGGTCAGGACAGTTTTTCGGTACTCGCACGGATTCCACCTTTTCCCGATACTGGCTCGGATTCTATCATTTTCCGGTACTGACATCGATTCTAGCCTTTTCAGGAACTGGTCAGGACAGTTTTTCGGTACTCGCACGGATTCCACCTTTTCCCGATACTGGCTCGGATTCTATCATTTTCCGGTACTGACACCGATTCTAGCCTTTTCAGGAACTGGTCAGGACAGTTTTTCGGTACTCGCACGGATTCCACCTTTTCCCGATACTGGCTCGGATTCTATCATTTTCCGGTACTGACACCGATTCTAGCCTTTTCAGGAACTGGTCAGGACAGTTTTTCGGTACTCGCACGGATTCCACCTTTTCCCGATACTGGCTCGGATTCTATCATTTTCCGGTACTGACATCGATTCTAGCCTTTTCAGGAACTGGTCAGGACAGTTTTTCGGTACTCGCACGGATTCCACCTTTTCCCGATACTGGCTCGGATTCTATCATTTTCCGGTACTGACACCGATTCTAGCCTTTTCAGGAACTGGTCAGGACAGTTTTTCGGTACTCGCACGGATTCCACCTTTTCCCGATACTGGCTCGGATTCTATCATTTTCCGGTACTGACACCGATTCTAGCCTTTTCAGGAACTGGTCAGGACAGTTTTTCGGTACTCGCACGGATTCCACCTTTTCCCGATACTGGCTCGGATTCTATCATTTTCCGGTACTGACATCGATTCTAGCCTTTTCAGGAACTGGTCAGGACAGTTTTTCGGTACTCGCACGGATTCCACCTTTTCCCGATACTGGCTCGGATTCTATCATTTTCCGGTACTGACACCGATTCTAGCCTTTTCAGGAACTGGTCAGGACAGTTTTTCGGTACTCGCACGGATTCCACCTTTTCCCGATACTGGCTCGGATTCTATCATTTTCCGGTACTGACATCGATTCTAGCCTTTTCAGGAACTGGTCAGGACAGTTTTTCGGTACTCGCACGGATTCCACCTTTTCCCGATACTGGCTCGGATTCTATCATTTTCCGGTACTGACATCGATTCTAGCCTTTTCAGGAACTGGTCAGGACAGTTTTTCGGTACTCGCACGGATTCCACCTTTTCCCGAGACTGGCTCGGATTCTATCATTTTCCGGTACTGACATCGATTCTAGCCTTTTCAGGAACTGGTCAGGACAGTTTTTCGGTACTCGCACGGATTCCACCTTTTCCCGATACTGGCTCGGATTCTATCATTTTCCGGTACTGACACCGATTCTAGCCTTTTCAGGAACTGGTCAGGACAGTTTTTCGGTACTCGCACGGATTCCACCTTTTCCCGATACTGGCTCGGATTCTATCATTTTCCGGTACTGACATCCGATTCTAGCCTTTTCAGGAACTGGTCAGGACAGTTTTTCGGTACTCGCACGGATTCCACCTTTTCCCGATACTGGCTCGGATTCTATCATTTTCCGGTACTGACACCGATTCTAGCCTTTTCAGGAACTGGTCAGGACAGTTTTTCGGTACTCGCACGGATTCCACCTTTTCCCGATACTGGCTCGGATTCTATCATTTTCCGGTACTGACATCGATTCTAGCCTTTTCAGGAACTGGTCAGGACAGTTTTTTCGGTACTCGCACGGATTCCACCTTTTCCCGATACTGGCTCGGATTCTATCATTTTCCGGTACTGACACCGATTCTAGCCTTTTCAGGAACTGGTCAGGACAGTTTTTCGGTACTCGCACGGATTCCACCTTTTCCCGATACTGGCTCGGATTCTATCATTTTCCGGTACTGACACCGATTCTAGCCTTTTCAGGAACTGGTCAGGACAGTTTTTCGGTACTCGCACGGATTCCACCTTTTCCCGATACTGGCTCGGATTCTATCATTTTCCGGTACTGACATCGATTCTAGCCTTTTCAGGAACTGGTCAGGACAGTTTTTCGGTACTCGCACGGATTCCACCTTTTCCCGATACTGGCTCGGATTCTATCATTTTCCGGTACTGACACCGATTCTAGCCTTTTCAGGAACTGGTCAGGACAGTTTTTCGGTACTCGCACGGATTCCACCTTTTCCCGATACTGGCTCGGATTCTATCATTTTCCGGTACTGACATCGATTCTAGCCTTTTCAGGAACTGGTCAGGACAGTTTTTCGGTACTCGCACGGATTCCACCTTTTCCCGATACTGGCTCGGATTCTATCATTTTCCGGTACTGACACCGATTCTAGCCTTTTCAGGAACTGGTCAGGACAGTTTTTCGGTACTCGCACGGATTCCACCTTTTCCCGATACTGGCTCGGATTCTATCATTTTCCGGTACTGACATCGATTCTAGCCTTTTCAGGAACTGGTCAGGACAGTTTTTCGGTACTCGCACGGATTCCACCTTTTCCCGATACTGGCTCGGATTCTATCATTTTCCGGTACTGACACCGATTCTAGCCTTTTCAGGAACTGGTCAGGACAGTTTTTCGGTACTCGCACGGATTCCACCTTTTCCCGATACTGGCTCGGATTCTATCATTTTCCGGTACTGACATCGATTCTAGCCTTTTCAGGAACTGGTCAGGACAGTTTTTCGGTACTCGCACGGATTCCACCTTTTCCCGATACTGGCTCGGATTCTATCATTTTCCGGTACTGACACCGATTCTAGCCTTTTCAGGAACTGGTCAGGACAGTTTTTCGGTACTCGCACGGATTCCACCTTTTCCCGATACTGGCTCGGATTCTATCATTTTCCGGTACTGACATCGATTCTAGCCTTTTCAGGAACTGGTCAGGACAGTTTTTCGGTACTCGCACGGATTCCACCTTTTCCCGATACTGGCTCGGATTCTATCATTTTCCGGTACTGACATCGATTCTAGCCTTTTCAGGAACTGGTCAGGACAGTTTTTCGGTACTCGCACGGATTCCACCTTTTCCCGATACTGGCTCGGATTCTATCATTTTCCGGTACTGACACCGATTCTAGCCTTTTCAGGAACTGGTCAGGACAGTTTTTCGGTACTCGCACGGATTCCACCTTTTCCCGATACTGGCTCGGATTCTATCATTTTCCGGTACTGACACCGATTCTAGCCTTTTCAGGAACTGGTCAGGACAGTTTTTCGGTACTCGCACGGATTCCACCTTTTCCCGATACTGGCTCGGATTCTATCATTTTCCGGTACTGACACCGATTCTAGCCTTTTCAGGAACTGGTCAGGACAGTTTTTCGGTACTCGCACGGATTCCACCTTTTCCCGATACTGGCTCGGATTCTATCATTTTCCGGTACTGACACCGATTCTAGCCTTTTCAGGAACTGGTCAGGACAGTTTTTCGGTACTCGCACGGATTCCACCTTTTCCCGATACTGGCTCGGATTCTATCATTTTCCGGTACTGACATCGATTCTAGCCTTTTCAGGAACTGGTCAGGACAGTTTTTCGGTACTCGCACGGATTCCACCTTTTCCCGATACTGGCTCGGATTCTATCATTTTCCGGTACTGACACCGATTCTAGCCTTTTCAGGAACTGGTCAGGACAGTTTTTCGGTACTCGCACGGATTCCACCTTTTCCCGATACTGGCTCGGATTCTATCATTTTCCGGTACTGACATCGATTCTAGCCTTTTCAGGAACTGGTCAGGACAGTTTTTCGGTACTCGCACGGATTCCACCTTTTCCCGATACTGGCTCGGATTCTATCATTTTCCGGTACTGACACGATTCTAGCCTTTTCAGGAACTGGTCAGGACAGTTTTTCGGTACTCGCACGGATTCCACCTTTTCCCGATACTGGCTCGGATTCTATCATTTTCCGGTACTGACACCGATTCTAGCCTTTTCAGGAACTGGTCAGGACAGTTTTTCGGTACTCGCACGGATTCCACCTTTTCCCGATACTGGCTCGGATTCTATCATTTTCCGGTACTGACACCGATTCTAGCCTTTTCAGGAACTGGTCAGGACAGTTTTTCGGTACTCGCACGGATTCCACCTTTTCCCGATACTGGCTCGGATTCTATCATTTTCCGGTACTGACATCGATTCTAGCCTTTTCAGGAACTGGTCAGGACAGTTTTTCGGTACTCGCACGGATTCCACCTTTTCCCGATACTGGCTCGGATTCTATCATTTTCCGGTACTGACATCGATTCTAGCCTTTTCAGGAACTGGTCAGGACAGTTTTTCGGTACTCGCACGGATTCCACCTTTTCCCGATACTGGCTCGGATTCTATCATTTTCCGGTACTGACATCGATTCTAGCCTTTTCAGGAACTGGTCAGGACAGTTTTTCGGTACTCGCACGGATTCCACCTTTTCCCGATACTGGCTCGGATTCTATCATTTTCCGGTACTGACACCGATTCTAGCCTTTTCAGGAACTGGTCAGGACAGTTTTTCGGTACTCGCACGGATTCCACCTTTTCCCGATACTGGCTCGGATTCTATCATTTTCCGGTACTGACACCGATTCTAGCCTTTTCAGGAACTGGTCAGGACAGTTTTTCGGTACTCGCACGGATTCCACCTTTTCCCGATACTGGCTCGGATTCTATCATTTTCCGGTACTGACACCGATTCTAGCCTTTTCAGGAACTGGTCAGGACAGTTTTTCGGTACTCGCACGGATTCCACCTTTTCCCGATACTGGCTCGGATTCTATCATTTTCCGGTACTGACACCGATTCTAGCCTTTTCAGGAACTGGTCAGGACAGTTTTTCGGTACTCGCACGGATTCCACCTTTTCCCGATACTGGCTCGGATTCTATCATTTTCCGGTACTGACACCGATTCTAGCCTTTTCAGGAACTGGTCAGGACAGTTTTTCGGTACTCGCACGGATTCCACCTTTTCCCGATACTGGCTCGGATTCTATCATTTTCCGGTACTGACACCGATTCTAGCCTTTTCAGGAACTGGTCAGGACAGTTTTTCGGTACTCGCACGGATTCCACCTTTTCCCGATACTGGCTCGGATTCTATCATTTTCCGGTACTGACACCGATTCTAGCCTTTTCAGGAACTGGTCAGGACAGTTTTTCGGTACTCGCACGGATTCCACCTTTTCCCGATACTGGCTCGGATTCTATCATTTTCCGGTACTGACATCGATTCTAGCCTTTTCAGGAACTGGTCAGGACAGTTTTTCGGTACTCGCACGGATTCCACCTTTTCCCGATACTGGCTCGGATTCTATCATTTTCCGGTACTGACACCGATTCTAGCCTTTTCAGGAACTGGTCAGGACAGTTTTTCGGTACTCGCACGGATTCCACCTTTTCCCGATACTGGCTCGGATTCTATCATTTTCCGGTACTGACACCGATTCTAGCCTTTTCAGGAACTGGTCAGGACAGTTTTTCGGTACTCGCACGGATTCCACCTTTTCCCGATACTGGCTCGGATTCTATCATTTTCCGGTACTGACATCGATTCTAGCCTTTTCAGGAACTGGTCAGGACAGTTTTTCGGTACTCGCACGGATTCCACCTTTTCCCGATACTGGCTCGGATTCTATCATTTTCCGGTACTGACACCGATTCTAGCCTTTTCAGGAACTGGTCAGGACAGTTTTTCGGTACTCGCACGGATTCCACCTTTTCCCGATACTGGCTCGGATTCTATCATTTTCCGGTACTGACATCGATTCTAGCCTTTTCAGGAACTGGTCAGGACAGTTTTTCGGTACTCGCACGGATTCCACCTTTTCCCGATACTGGCTCGGATTCTATCATTTTCCGGTACTGACATCGATTCTAGCCTTTTCAGGAACTGGTCAGGACAGTTTTTCGGTACTCGCACGGATTCCACCTTTTCCCGATACTGGCTCGGATTCTATCATTTTCCGGTACTGACACCGATTCTAGCCTTTTCAGGAACTGGTCAGGACAGTTTTTCGGTACTCGCACGGATTCCACCTTTTCCCGATACTGGCTCGGATTCTATCATTTTCCGGTACTGACACCGATTCTAGCCTTTTCAGGAACTGGTCAGGACAGTTTTTCGGTACTCGCACGGATTCCACCTTTTCCCGATACTGGCTCGGATTCTATCATTTTCCGGTACTGACACCGATTCTAGCCTTTTCAGGAACTGGTCAGGACAGTTTTTCGGTACTCGCACGGATTCCACCTTTTCCCGATACTGGCTCGGATTCTATCATTTCTCGGTACTGACACCGATTCTAGCCTTTTCAGGAACTGGTCAGGACAGTTTTTCGGTACTCGCACGGATTCCACCTTTTCCCGATACTGGCTCGGATTCTATCATTTTCCGGTACTGACACGATTCTAGCCTTTTCAGGAACTGGTCAGGACAGTTTTTCGGTACTCGCACGGATTCCACCTTTTCCCGATACTGGCTCGGATTCTATCATTTTCCGGTACTGACACCGATTCTAGCCTTTTCAGGAACTGGTCAGGACAGTTTTTCGGTACTCGCACGGATTCCACCTTTTCCCGATACTGGCTCGGATTCTATCATTTTCCGGTACTGACACCGATTCTAGCCTTTTCAGGAACTGGTCAGGACAGTTTTTCGGTACTCGCACGGATTCCACCTTTTCCCGATACTGGCTCGGATTCTATCATTTTCCGGTACTGACATCGATTCTAGCCTTTTCAGGAACTGGTCAGGACAGTTTTTCGGTACTCGCACGGATTCCACCTTTTCCCGATACTGGCTCGGATTCTATCATTTTCCGGTACTGACATCCGATTCTAGCCTTTTCAGGAACTGGTCAGGACAGTTTTTCGGTACTCGCACGGATTCCACCTTTTCCCGATACTGGCTCGGATTCTATCATTTTCCGGTACTGACATCGATTCTAGCCTTTTCAGGAACTGGTCAGGACAGTTTTTCGGTACTCGCACGGATTCCACCTTTTCCCGATACTGGCTCGGATTCTATCATTTTCCGGTACTGACACCGATTCTAGCCTTTTCAGGAACTGGTCAGGACAGTTTTTCGGTACTCGCACGGATTCCACCTTTTCCCGATACTGGCTCGGATTCTATCATTTTCCGGTACTGACACCGATTCTAGCCTTTTCAGGAACTGGTCAGGACAGTTTTTCGGTACTCGCACGGATTCCACCTTTTCCCGATACTGGCTCGGATTCTATCATTTTCCGGTACTGACACCGATTCTAGCCTTTTCAGGAACTGGTCAGGACAGTTTTTCGGTACTCGCACGGATTCCACCTTTTCCCGATACTGGCTCGGATTCTATCATTTTCCGGTACTGACACCGATTCTAGCCTTTTCAGGAACTGGTCAGGACAGTTTTTCGGTACTCGCACGGATTCCACCTTTTCCCGATACTGGCTCGGATTCTATCATTTTCCGGTACTGACACCGATTCTAGCCTTTTCAGGAACTGGTCAGGACAGTTTTTCGGTACTCGCACGGATTCCACCTTTTCCCGATACTGGCTCGGATTCTATCATTTCCGGTACTGACACCGATTCTAGCCTTTTCAGGAACTGGTCAGGACAGTTTTTCGGTACTCGCACGGATTCCACCTTTTCCCGATACTGGCTCGGATTCTATCATTTTCGGTACTGACACCGATTCTAGCCTTTTCAGGAACTGGTCAGGACAGTTTTTCGGTACTCGCACGGATTCCACCTTTTCCCGATACTGGCTCGGATTCTATCATTTTCGGTACTGACACCGATTCTAGCCTTTTCAGGAACTGGTCAGGACAGTTTTTCGGTACTCGCACGGATTCCACCTTTTCCCGATACTGGCTCGGATTCTATCATTTTCCGGTACTGACACCGATTCTAGCCTTTTCAGGAACTGGTCAGGACAGTTTTCGGTACTCGCACGGATTCCACCTTTTCCCGATACTGGCTCGGATTCTATCATTTTCCGGTACTGACACCGATTCTAGCCTTTTCAGGAACTGGTCAGGACAGTTTTTCGGTACTCGCACGGATTCCACCTTTTCCCGATACTGGCTCGGATTCTATCATTTTCCGGTACTGACACCGATTCTAGCCTTTTCAGGAACTGGTCAGGACAGTTTTTCGGTACTCGCACGGATTCCACCTTTTCCCGATACTGGCTCGGATTCTATCATTTTCCGGTACTGACACCGATTCTAGCCTTTTCAGGAACTGGTCAGGACAGTTTTTCGGTACTCGCACGGATTCCACCTTTTCCCGATACTGGCTCGGATTCTATCATTTTCCGGTACTGACACGATTCTAGCCTTTTCAGGAACTGGTCAGGACAGTTTTTCGGTTACTCGCACGGATTCCACCTTTTCCCGATACTGGCTCGGATTCTATCATTTTCTCGGTACTGACACGATTCTAGCCTTTTCAGGAACTGGTCCGGACAGTTTTTCGGTACTCGGCACGGATTCCACCTTTTCCGATACTGGCTCGGATTCTATCATTTTCCGGTACTGACACGATTCTAGCCTTTCAGGAACTGGTCAGGACAGTTTTTCGGTACTCGCAAGGATTCACCTTTTCCCGATACTGGCTAGGATTCTATCATTTTTCGGTACTGACACCGATTCTAGCCTTTTCAGGAACTGGTCCGGACAGTTTTTTCGGTACTCGCACGGATTCCACCTTTTCCCGATACTGGCTCGGATTCTATCATTTTTCCGGTACTGACACCGATTCTAGCCTTTTCAGGAACTGGTCAGGACAGTTTTCGGTACTCGCACGGATTCACCTTTCCCGATACTGGCTCGGATTCTATCATTTTCTCGTACTGACATCGATTCTAGCCTTTTCAGGAACTGGTCAGGACAGTTTTCGGTACTGCACGGATTCCACCTTTCCCGATACTGGCTCGGATTCTATCATTTTCCGGTACTGACACCGATTCTAGCCTTTTCAGGAACTGGTCAGGACAGTTTTTCGGTACTCGCACGGATTCCACCTTTCCCGATACTGGCTCGGATTCTATCATTTTCCGGTACTGACACGATTCTAGCTTTTCAGGAATGGTCAGGACAGTTTTTCGGTACTAGCAGGATTCCACCTTTTCCGAGACGCGGATTCTATCATTTTCGGGTACTGACATCGATTCTAGCCTTTCAGGAAATGGTCAGGACAGTTTTTCGGTACTCGCACGGATCCACCTTTTCCCGATACTGGCTCGGATTCTATCATTTTCCGGTACTGACACCGATTCTAGCCTTTTCAGGAACTGGTCAGGACAGTTTTTCGGTACTCGCACGGATTCCACCTTTCCCGATACTGGCTC